>JAYEVK010000467.1:0-126657 GCA_036346275.1 Otatea glauca | reverse complement strand
AAGGCCCGCCGCCACTTAATTGTGAAAGGGACTCCAATTGCCGTTAATCAAGACAACAAAGTTTACCAAAGGTTCGAACCACCGATGGCCAAGTACTCGGCACGAGGTGCACAAGATGGAGAGATGGTTCCGGAACCTAAGAATCCAGCACGTACCGAGGAAGGACAATTCCACCGCCGATCTCCTGTCCAGACTCGGATCATCCGGCGATGAGCTCCCACCGGACACCATCCTCGAGACCTTAGCCACACCATCCATTACCGGCCAGGAAGACCCGATGGCCTTCCTCGAAAGCATTCCGTCGTGGATGGACCCAATCGTCAAGTTCCTCGACCAAGTGGAGCTCCCCACCACTCCAGCTGAAAGAAGCAGGCTTCGGCGACGTGCGGGCTCGTACAGGCTCGTCGATGGGCAGCTCTACCGTCGGGGGGCCCTGGGTGTTCTGTCAAAATGCATCACTCCAGAAGAAGGTAAATACTTGCTCAATGACAAACACTCTGGCCTATGCGGCGCTCACTCCTCTTTCAGGACCATGGTCGGGAAGGCCTTACGGATGGGCTTTTACTGGCCAACGGCACTCGAAGATGCCCAGGCATCGCTCGCTTGCTGCACCGCCAGCTTATGCCCGAACGGCGTGCAATCGCCTCACGCTGCAGCATCATCCCCGCCCGCCGCTCGACGTGGGGCTTCGACATCCTCGGTCCCTTCCCGAGGTCGATCGGGGGGAAGAAGTTCCTATTCGTGGCCATCGACACCTTTTCGAAGTGGATCAAGGTAGAACCGGTCTCCGCTATCACCGCCAAGGCCGCGGTAAGGTTCTTCCGCTCCTTCGTGGTCACAAGGTACGGGGTCCCTTGTAGGATCATCACCGACAATGGGACGCAGTTCACCAGCGAGCTGTTCCAGGAGTTCTATGCAGACATGGGAACTAAAGTCTGCTATGCCTCGAAAAGCCATCCCTAGAGCAACGGAGTAGCCGAGCGTGCCAACGGGCAGCTCGTCCAAGGGCTCAAGAAGCGAAGCCTCGACGAGCCTTGGCCGCCGCCGGGCATGGGTGGACGAGCTCCCACCGCCCTTTGGTCTGCACCGCGACTGCCTAGCCGGCAACAGGACAAGCCCTTCACCTGTCTTTAGGCCGAGGCCGCCCCGCCGCTCAAGTCGCGCTCGCCTCCGTCAGATTTGAGCTCAACGACTGTGTCGACTCAACAGAGCGGTCCTCGACCACCTTGGCGAAGAAGTAAGGTGTCACAAGGCCATCGCGCTGGCAGACGCTACCTACAAGATCTCCGCAGCATGCCGCCCGAGCTGTTCACCTGTGGGCTCAGCTGCTGGGATCCGGTCCTAAGGCGAATCCAAGATCGCTCTACTCCAACAAGCCGTCCCCGCGGGGGGGGGGCCCTTCGTGAGTCGCTCTCAAGAAGTCGCGGAGCTAACACCGGGCGGTCCCCGGATGGCGTGGAGCTCACGAGCTCGTGGAATGTAGGCCAGCTGAAGTTCTACGTCTAACGCTCCTCTTTCATCCGTCTTTAAGTTAAGATGTTTTTTCTTGCTGTCAATGACTGTTTCTTGTGTCCCGGGCAAACGTGACTCGGAGCATAACCTGGACGCTTCTATCGACACACTCTGGTTCAACCCAGGGGGATGGCGTTCCGTCACGGCCCCAAGTTACAGGTTCCTTCGTCAAAGAACGCGCCATCTTAAGAGGCTTCAGACCCAGGGCTCTGCCCGCTTTCCTACAGCCACAGTTCTCCTTTCTTTTAGGACGTATCGAGTAGCACGGCCTCGCGGCATGACCATAAAGGCAACTATAAGGTCACGCGGTGAGCCCGACCTCGGGACGTCCATGCGTGTTCTTTTTGCACGACCTAGGGTCGCGTTTCAGGTCCGCCGGATGAATAACCCGAGCCTGCATTCCTGTGATCGGGCCGCAGAAGACGATCATTATCGGGTAAGCCGCCATTCCCCCTGCCGCCACCATTGAACGCTCTCGAGGGCGCCCGAGCCCGATGACATTTCGGGCTCGAGGTCGCAGCTTTAAATTCACCACTGTGGATAACTTCGCCGCAATAAGCCGGCCTGCGCACTAAGCCGACCATTCCTCCAGGGCCAAGTGGCCAGGTTCGAATTTTTAAACCGCCCTCTGAGGGGGCCTCGCCGAGCTTGATGCATTCACGAGCTCACCGAGCTGCACTGTAGGTTCAACCGCCGCAGCCCGGCAACCCCCAAGCCACTCGAGTTGCAGCCCAAACCTCGAGTATCACAGCGAGGCCTCGGTTGAGGCCATGTTCTCTAGGGTCGCCTCAGGGATGTCAGTATCCCGACCCTGATAAGTTTCCAGGATCGGAGGCCACAGTAAAACGATCCTTATTGGAGTAAGCCGGCTATTCCCCTATGCTGCCGACCAGTGAACGCCCTCAAGGAACACCCCAAGTCTGATGACATTCCCAGGTTCAGGGGTCGCAATCCCTAAAGTTACCTCTGGGGACGATCTCAGCGCAATAAGCCACTCAGCCGCAATAAGCCAATTTATTCCCCTGCGGACCAAGTGATCAAGATAGATCAACCCGAGTCGTACCCGAGCCTGAGTGATTTCGGGCGAGGCCTCGGTTAATCTGACCTCGAGCATCAGTTAGCTCGGTCAGCCTTCAACCCGAGTCGTGCCCGAGCCCGAGTGATTTAGGGCGAGGCCTCGGTTAATCTGACCTCGAGCATCCTTTAGCCCGGTCAGCTCGGAGAAACGCGCCTTCTCCATGGCGCAAATCCGGTGTCGTTCGGACCTTTCTGCGGAGCGAGCCGTGCAAAATTTGCAGAGCCGACACGAGCTAACAAACAAGCTAAGTCTTATAAAAAAGAAACGCGACTTTACAAAACTTAGCAAAAAGGTTCTTTCTTTACAAGGGGGTGCGAATCCTTCGCCCCTCGACCTGTCCGCTAACTTTAATCTACACAGACATGTCTCGGGCAAGCCTCTCCCACTCGAGGTCGGAAACCTTCCACCGTAGCGCGATGACCTGGCCAGCCTCCGCCGACCCGGCCACGGCCGCTGAAGTCGGGCCAAAGGCCCTTCCCCGCTGAGCCACTGCGCCACCTTCCTCAAGACCGGTGACTCGACATCGCCACACCGCTTTGGCTTCGCCTCCCGGTGGCCCTCGCCTGGGCCCCGCCGCTGCTTTCTCGAGCTCACCACCTTGGCCTCGAGCCTGAGGACACCTACACAGAAAGAGGAGCTCCCGGCCGAGCTCAAGCTCCACTTCCGCCTCTTCACAAACGGACTACTGCGGCGCACAAGGGCCTGATTCCCAATCGTGCTCCGAGCCCTCCGCTCTCCTGCCAGGCGGCTCCGCGCTTGAGCGAAGGTCAGAGACCTCGAGCTTGAGGCACTAGACCGTCACCGCTGCGCTCGCATGGTTCTCATCAAGAACGTCCCGCGCCTTTTGACGAACTCGGTCAAGGGTCTCCTCCGCCCTCTTCCGCTCCTCCTCGACGGCTTCGGAGAGCGCTATGGCGTGAAGGTCCCTCGCGGTGTTTATCTCCGCCAACCTCCTGTGCCCCGCGCCCCGCTGACCTCAACACCACGCGAGCCGAGGGCCTAGGCCTCTCGTGCATGAGACTTCTCCGATCACAGAAAGACAAGCCGAATTCTCGCCACGCCCCTCTGACGATTTGATGGGGTCACAAAGGGACCGAAAGCTGAGCACGTGGTCGCGCACGACCTCGTGCCCCTGAGAGATCTGTCGCAGACCCTGCGAGGGCGAAGGGAAAATCACCACGACCGCAAGAAAAGGGGAAAAAGAAGTAAAAGGAAAGGTCATCACGAGTGTGCTTACCTCTGCTATCCGGTCCTCCAAAGACGGCAGTCGATGGCGCTGGCGGAACTTCGGGCGCCGCCTGGTAACATCTCCGGTGGCCTCCGCCGCCGCAGTAGCATCGGCACCCCCCAAAGGCCCGGGACGATCCGCCTAGGCCATGGCAACGGCAGTCGAACCCTCGAGACCGGCGGGTGGCTCGGGGACCCCTTGGCCACCTTCGATCACGTATGGAGCCCCGGCCGCTATGGTGGTTTGAGCCACCGCGCTCCTACCATCTCGACACCTGTAATCGCCGCCGCTTCCTTTGGCGACACCGACTACTGGGAAGTTTCCACCGGGTGCGACGCTAACGCCGCCTCGACCGGATTTACTCTACCGGCATCCCCTCTTCGGCCGGTGACACGTTAACCTCCACCGGTCGAGCTGGTGCCGGACCATGGGTCGCGACCACGACCACCCCAGTGTAAGTACTACGCGCAACAAATTGTCAGGGGCTGCTCGGTCGACCCTACCACAACAAAGTTAAGAAGCGTATGGATACTTATCGCGGCCGTGCGCTGCAACCTCGCTTTGTCGGACCTCCGCTGGGCGTATTCGGCCTTCCGCTTCCCCGGAGACTCCATCCCCGGGGACGCCTCCACCTGAGGCACGATGGCGCCCCCGACCGTGGCGCTCTCAACCGCTTCCCTCCCGCTCGCCCTCCTCGTGAGGATGCGGCAGCGACCTCACCGCGGCCCTGGGCGCGGCGCGAGACGGTAATCATCCTCGTCATCCTCCTCCCCGGCCTCGCCCTGGACCACGGGAAAGGTCGGTGCCCCTCGGACGCCCGAACGCCGCGACGGGGCGGGATGGCAAAAAATGTACGGAGGCCGTACCTGGCGCGACTGTTCCTCGGCAGCAGCGGGAGAGCTCCTCCTGCGGGGGTTTATCGTCAGAGCTCGTGGCTCCGGCTGTTTGTCCAGGGCCCATACGACGGATGCCGCCTCCTGTTGTTAACAGATAAGCAAGGATTAGTAAAAGGAGGACCAAAGAGGCGGCGCGGGGGAAACAAGCTCGGGCTCGGACGTTCCCGAGCCCGGGGCGTTCAGACTTACTACGACCCGGTCGCCCCACTCAACGTGGGGCTTCTTGGCGGCTTGCCTCGGGGCGTCAAGAGCCGATCTCTTCCCCCCCTTCTTGCCTTTGATCAGACCAGGGAGTGGCAGCAACTGTTTCGCCATATCCCAGAGCTCCCTGGTCGCCTACACGAGCTCATCACGATAAGCATCCGAGTCCGAGCTCCCAAGACAGAGATCAAAACGAAAAGCCATTACCTTGCTACTACGCCCAAGACGTTCTTGGGGATGTTGCCGCCGAGATCGTAGGCGGTAGTGGCCTTCCCGAAGATCTCCTGCATCCTCGAGGCGATCCAAGCCGCCTTCGGTGCTGTGAGAGGCCAAAAATAGAGCGTCAAGAAATGGGGAAACTCCGACCAAAGCCCGAAAGGACTTAAGGTCGGGCAATGCTTACCCTCGTGGCTCTACCGAGTGGCGTTGCACCTCCCGGTGACCTCAAAGAAGGGGTGCAACCTCCACCGGAGGGGAAGCACCCGGTTCCGCAAGTAGTAGTGAACGACCATCTGCCCCTTGAGCCCCCGCACAACGCAGATATTGATAAAGGCCACCGTCGCCTGGTCGGCCGCTGAGTCGTCAGGCTCCGGGGTCTCCCGCTTTCCCGCGATCGCGGCACCGTTGTAGGCAAGCTCGCTCCCCTCGCCCTTCTTCAAATAGAACCATTTCTCCGTCCACGGCCCGAGCGAGTCCCGGGTCGGGATTTGGAGGAAGGAACAAGGGAGCCCTGCCCGCAGCCGGAAGTAAAGACACCCGACGACGGGGTCCTTCGCGGTACGGGACAAGGAATAGAAGCGGAAGAAAAACGAGGGGGTGGGAAGGACGCCCAAGAACCCCTCGCAAAGATGTGCAAAGATAGAAAGGAGGAGAAGGGAGTTTGGTACTAGGTTCACAAGCTCGATCTCGCATTGCGCGAGGACCGCGGCCAAGAAATCGCTCTCCGGGGTTCGCAGCCCGAAGAGCATGTACTACTCCGTGCTCACGATCTAGTCATCCCGAGGTCGCTGCACGTTCTCCCCAGACGGGAGCCGCCAGGTGAACGGGTCCAGAAGCCCCAAAGATTCCATCTCCTTCATCCGCTCCGCTGTAAGCGTACTCCTCCCGAATTTCGCCATGAGGTCGAGGGGGTGGACAGATTCGCAAGCAAAGGCCAGAAGGCGTTGGTGCAGAAGGACAAGGAAGACAAAGACAAGAGCGCGAGCAGTAGGGAGGCGAGGCCCCAAAGGATGAGACCCCTCTGATTTTTAAAGATGCCTTGTCTACCGACGTCACCGTCACCTCAAAAGGCGCGCCCGTAGCCTGCGGGCGGTAACCGAGGCGCCAGAGGCCCTTCGAAATCCCCGCACGGGCGCATCTCTCCACGCATCCGCTAGACCATATCCCTCCAGTTTCCCCGTCCGCGAGGCTCCTGGGCTTTCCGAGCCCACTCAGAAAAACAAGGTGTCTGAATCCAAGTGTGCGCCCCGGGGAGGCCTTCTCCGGGCCTGAAGGCGAGCTCGAAAAACCTCGAACCCGACTGAGGGGGGCGATCCCTCCTCAAAAAGACCTCAGACTCAAGAGCGCCTAACGTCTCAGACCGCATCTTGAGCCTCGGGGGCTGTTTGTCGGGGTTCGGCCACCCTGACACGTGTCCACACCCCCCCCAAGAGGGGGGGGGGCTTTGAGCAGCCCTCCCCTAAGCTCGGGGGACTATTCCCAAGCTCGGGCAGAGCTGTCCCCGAGCTGTCAGCCAGGAGCACCGAACGGGCTGTTCCGAGCCAGGCTCTCAGCTGGTCCCCGACCTAGCGGACCGCTCCGAGCTCGTCCCCAACCTAGCGGTCTATTCCGAGCCAGGCTCCGAGCTGGTCCCCGACCTAGCGGACCGCTGCGAGCTCGTCCCCGACCTAGCGGACCACTCCGAGCTCATCCCCGCCTTAGTGGGGCGTTCGACCTTCATCACAGGTCGGGCTCCCCCGACCTCCGACCAGTCCGAAGCAGGTCTCCACCAAGGGTAGGGTATCGGGCCCTCCGCTGGCCATCGGCCACGTGCCCTACAATCACGACTGCTTGGAGTGATCGCACGGGAGCAGGTGGTTCCTTCCCAAGGCAGCACGAAGGTCGCCTAAGTCAAAGCCCCGGTCCCATCGTCCAGTCACGTACGACATGGGAGTACACTCCCCTCCCGAGGCAGCGCCAGAGCCACGCACGGCAACGTCATCATCTGACAGGCCCGCAGAGGGCAGGTACGCTGTTTCCCGAGGAAACGGCAACCTGCTATGCTCAGCGAATCTACCAACCTGGCGTGGGCAAGGCCGGACGGCGACCAATCACCAAGACAAAGGACCAGGGCTCCTAGCATAAGTCTCTTCATCCTTTCCTCTCTCAATTCTCAATGTAACCTGCCCCCTCCGGCTATATAAGGAGAGGCAGGGTCTTCTGGCGGGACGGCCCTTTTTCTGGCTACGCCTTTACGAACAAGCGTCTAGCACCCTTACTTTCAAGCCCCCAGCTCTTACTTGTAAGCGTTGTGCAGTCATCAGCATCCGGGGCAATACAACACCATCACACGAACTGAAGTAGGGACATCCGGCCCGAACCAGTATAAATATTGTATCCCCTGTTTGATTGTGTTAACCCCCCGCACTGTACGCCCGCCGAGCGTCCCTCCCGGACGAGCGAGGCTCTGGGCCTTGTCCCTCGTACGATCCTTCACCCTCTTTCTTTGCGGTCGACGGTCCCGATTGTCGACAGATCTACACCAAGCTAGATCTAGAAACCATCTTCATTTCCCTCTTTACCAAGCTAGATCTCGAATATAATGCAAATTACAACCAATTACTAACCTTAGATGATTTAGAACAAAATGATCTATAATCACACTTCCAAATCCAGGGTCTCTTTTCACCAGATCGCCTCTCAATCGCAGGTACCTCAAAAATAGCTCGGGAAACCCTAAAAACACAAAGGATGTCGGGGCTCTTTGTACTTATTTTCTAGAAAAGCTCTTGTCAGGATGACGAACGGGATGTTACACTGCACATCCTTCACAAGATCAAGAAGTAAAGTAGCAGTTCATTCACCAGTATTTTTCAGTTACAACAGTCTTGAAGCTTGAACGGTACATTCCCTTTATTACTTAGGAAACAAGCAGCATGCATGGTTTAATTTTTTGTAGCGGCGATACAAAATGTGCACTTGCATCCCTCCTTCACACATTCGCCGGCGGTGCCGGGGCCAATTGTTTTGGTGCAATCTTCCCTGCACTCTGCTTCGACACATGCGCCTGGTCTGACGATAGATTTGCAATCCCCAGGAATTAAGCCAGGATCCGCTGTCACCATCACTGCCATATCTGTGGATCTCAGAAAAGAAGAAGAAAAATCAGAAGATCCTGAAGGATTTGTAACTTGTTTACTAACTTCTACAACATTTGACATATGAATGTACAGTTAAGTAACTAGCTTGCAGAAATGTACGCGAGGGTAGCGCCACAAGAGCAAAGAGCAGGAGTAACATGTAGGGAGACCTCATCCTAGATTGTTAGCAAAGTTTGAAAGTTACTGTGCCGATGGCCTTTGAATCTGCTCAGATGTTTGTGTGCCTAACTCAGGTGGTTGGCAAGGGTATTTATATTGGATATTGGTGCTTATCTTTTATGGAAATATTAATTGTACAGGTGACTGTAAAGGATATGGATGAGGTGATCCAAATTAATAGCAATTAAGAATTAGTAAATTACAACATGCAACGAAGGATGATGCATGTGAAGTACAAGGGAAAGATAGTCATATATATCTTGGCAACAATAAAGAAGTTTACGTTAATAAGGAATGTCGTAATTGGGGTGTTTCTATTTAAATATAACCAATTAATAAAATAATATCCAGCAAGGAATGAAGACACGCATATCACATTGTGGTAGTTAATTTATTATTAAATTGTGCAGTGGTTTGAGGAGAATTAATTTTTAATCCTTTCATACTCCCTCCGGTTCACAAAAACTTGTCTGTTTGGGATACGTGCAGTCAAACTTTTAAAACTTTAGTACCCGGTATCTTTTTAAATATTTAGATTGGATGCATGAAAATCATATGTATAGATTCGTCTCGAAACATACTTTCATAATAATATAATTCTATTGGATTTTTAAATATATTACAATAGAAATTAGTGGTCAAACTTGAGTTTTTGGGACCTTGTCGATGTCCAAAACGATAACTATTTGTGACCTGAGGGAATATTCACTACTACAGAATGGCATAGCACTATCGCTTTATCTGGGTCAAGCCTTAACTTTTTAGGAAAAACCGATTGTGATAGATGATTTCGGAGAGGGTGATAATAATAATCACAATCGGTTCTCAGGTTAGAACTGATTGTGATGTAGCACTAGTCACATCACAATTGGTTCTAACATAAGAACCAATTGTGATGTGCATGGCCACATCACAATCGGTTCCCACCTAAAAACCGATTGTGATGTGCACGTGCACATCACAATCGGCTCCCACATAAGAACCAATTGTTACATGTATGGCCACATCACAATTGGTTCTAACACAAAAACCGATAATGATGTGCCCAATTCTACATCACAATCGGTTCTAACTTGAGAACCGATTGTGATGTGAGTCGTTAGGTTATTTATACCCTCAGGCTGAACTCTTTTCTATTATTGTTCTGGAGGAAAAAAAGCCGCCGCCGCCCAAAAAACACCACATACTCTGGTTGGAAGCAATAATTGGGTGAGAAATAATGAAATCCTCGAGGTTGAGTGTTTAAAGGGTAAGCTAGAAGCCCTAGCTTGACGAGATTTCCCCTCAATTTTCTCTCATTTGTGGTTTTTCTTCAAAAAAGTGACGATTCCTTCGAACCCTTTCAATTTTGCACTAGGTTTTCTTCAAAAAGCAATACTCCAGAGGTAAAAAATATCACATACCCATTATTTGACAAACACACATCCATGTATCTCTGTAGTATTCTCATGTTAATCTGGAATTATTGTTGCTATAATATGATGAATTAATGTTAGAGTTTAGATTGTGTAACCTACATCTCCCATTCGCGGATGTTTGTTTATAAATATGCTGAAATGACATATTTATATGTAAGAATTCTCAAATTGTCCATCTTTTTTGTACAGTTCGAGGATATGCGGTTCGAGCAAGTTCCTAATTACACTGTTATACAACTACAGAGAAAATTTCGGTACCATATCCCTAGTGTTCTCCGAATACACACCCCTCTTGACTTGTTGTCGAGACTTGTTTTTGGAGAACAAATGAGATGTCACAAATTTTCTCCGAGTTGTACAACAGCTTAGGAACTTGCCCGAACCACATATCCTCGATTGGGATTAGGACATAACCTAATTAGAGATTAGGAGTCATCGTTGGTACATACTTAGTTGGTGGACAAATAGATGTTTCTTTAAGATCAGTCAATCTGTCTACTTCGTTAATGCTTGCAGCCTTATTTTGTTTCATTGAATTAAGTCAAAAGATTTGCAAGCTACTGCATTAGATAATTCGATATCATTGTTGATATTTTAAATGTATGTCTCCTAACTAGGAAATTGAAAGCTCTTAACTAGGGAAGAAGGTAACGAAAGTAAAATTATATGTCTTGGAACCCATCCTCTATTTTGCAAAGGTAATGATATGATGTTTCACTATTTGAAATAACTAGCTAGCTGTCGCTCTAGTTTTTCCTTAATTTATTTTGCGTACTTTAATTGCAGATGAACCATGAAGAATAGATATATCAGAAAAGCCATGTGAGTGTTGAATTTCAGAGAGGTGTTAAACTGCAGAAGAAGACATGGTGAGGAGAGTTGTAAACTTCATAAATTGTCCTTACTTTGATTGCACCAATCTTAGGAGATTTAACAACTCAGCACAAATTGAAGACTACTTGATTCGACGTGGCTTCGTGAGGAATTACACGTATTGGATCCATCACAGGGAGACAAGTAGTACCCATACGGTATACAATGAAGACATGCTGGAACCCGATCACGAGTTGCAATGTGATTTGTTTGAGGAGGATAATTTAGAGCAAATGTTGCGAAATATGGTGGAAAATTACACAGAAAGAGAGTTTGAAAAATTTAAAAGCCTGATGGAAGACGATACAAAATCGTAGTTCTCAGGTTGCAAAGCGGAAAACACAAAGTTGGATTCGGTCCTTGTATTGTTCGAACTGAAGGCAGAACACTGTTTGACAGATACAAATTTCAATACACATTCAGTTTTTCAATCGGATGTACTTTCGGAGGGAAATGAGTTGCCAACAAGCATTTATGAAATGAAGAAGCTACTATGTCCCATGAGAATGGAAATAGAAAGGATACATGCATTTCCAAATGATTACATCTTGTAACATAACGCGTATAAGGAACAGCATATTTGTCCAGTTTGTGGTGTACCTTGATATAAACAAATGGATTAGCGTAATGATAAGAAGCGTAAGAGCTGGGGCAAAGGAGGTAAAGGGGTTATTAAAGGGGCACTGGCCAAGGTATTGTGGTACTTACCCATCATTTCCTGTTTGGAGCGATTGTTTGAAAATCCCAAAGAGGCAAAATTGTTGCATTGGTATTATGAATCTCGAAAGGAAGATGGCAAGCTAAGACACCCTGCTGATTCGGCTCAATGGAGAAATATCGATTGAAAACATAAGGAGTTTGATGCTGAGATGAGGAACGTAAGATTTGAATTGAGTACCGATGGAACGAATCCGTTTGGTAATATGTGCAGTCGTCACAGCACTTGACCAATTCTATTGTGTATCTACAATCTTCCTCCTTGGTTTTTTATTAAGCGAAAGTATATCAAGATGTCGTTGCTAATCTCAGGACCCAAACAGCTGGAAAAAGATATTGATGTGTACCTTGCACCACTGATCGAGGATTTGGTAAAATTATGGAACGATGGGGTCGCGGTGTGGGATGCATACAAAAGAGAACACTTTACCCCTACGGGCTATGATATTTGGCTCCATTAATGATTTCTCGACCCTTGGTAATTGTGCGGGCTATAGTATGAAGGGAGTCAAAGCGTGTTCTATTTGTGAAGAGGAGATTGAGAGCTTGTGGCTACCAAATTCAAAGAAAATTGTGTATATAGGTCAACGTAGGTTTCCACCTCAAAGTCATCGATACCGTAAAATGGATGACAAATTTAGTGAGAAGAAGAAAGTTACTTAGGAAACAAGCAGCATGCATGGCTTAATTTTTTGTAGCGGGGGTACAAAATGTGCACTGGCATCTCTCCTTCACACATTCGCCGGCGGTGCCGGGGCCAATTGTTTTGGTGCAATCTTCCCTGCACTCCGCTTCGACACATGCGCCTGGTCAGACGAGAGATTTGCAATCCCTGTGATTAAGCCACGATCCGTCACAACATCATCGCCATATCTGTGGATCTCAAGAGAAGAAGAAAAATCAGAAGATCCTGAAGCATTTGTAACTTGGTTACTAACTTCTACAACATTTGACATATGAATGTACAGTTAAGTAACTAGTTTGCAGAAATGTACCCGAGGGTAGAGCCACAAGAGCAAAGAGCAGGAGTAACATGAAGGGAGTCCTCATCCTAGATTGTTAGCAATGTTTGTAAGTTACCGTGCCGATGGCCTTTGAATCTGCTCAGATGTTTGTGTGCCTAACACAGGTGGTTGGCAAGGGTATTTATATTGGATATTGGTGCCTATATTTTCTGGAAATATTAATTGTACGATGACTATAAAGGTTACAGATGAGCTTATCCAAATTAACAGCAATTAAGAATTAGTAAATTACAACATGGAACGAAAGATGATGCATGTGAAGTAAATGGGAAAGATAGTCATATATATCTTGGCAACAATAAAGAAGTTTACGTTAACAAGGATTGTCGTAATTGGGGTGTTTCTATTTAAACATAACCAATTAATAAAATAATATCCAGCAAGGAATGACGACACGCATATCACATTGTGGTAGTTAATTTATTATTAAATTGTGCAGTGGTTTGAGGGAAATTAATTTTTAATCCTTTCATACTCCCTCCAGTTCACAAAAACTTGTCGGTTTGGGATACGTGCAGTCAAACTTTTGAAACTTTAGTAGCCGATATCTTTTAAAATATTTAGATTGGATGCATGAAAATCATATGTATAGATTCGTCTCGAAACGTACTTTCATAATATTATAATTCTATTGGATTTTAAAATATATTACAATACAAATTAGTGGTCAAAGTTGAGTTTTTGGGACCTTGTCGATGTCCAAAACGATAACTATTTGTGATCAGAGGGAATATTCACTACTATAGAATGGCATAGCACTATTGCTTCATCTGGGTTGGGTCTTAACTTTTTAGGAAAGAACGATTGTGATAGGTGATTTCAGAGAGGGTGATAATAATAATCACAATCGGTTCTAAGGTTAGAACCGATTGTGATGTAGCTCTGGTCACATCACAATTGGTTCTAACATAAGAACCAATTGTGATGTGGATCGGTTCCCACCTAAAAACCGATTGTGATGTGCATGTGCACATCACAATCGGTTCCCACGTAAGAACCGATTGTTACGTGCATGGCCGCATCACAATTGGCTCTAACATGAAAACCGATTGTGATGTGCCCAATTCTACATCACAATCGGTTCTAACTTGAGAACCGATTGTGTTGTGAGTCGTTAGATTATTTATACCCTCAGGCTGAACTCTTCTTTGTTGTTGTTCTGGAGGAAAAAAAGCCGTCGTCGCCCAAAAAAACACCACATACTCTGGTTGAAAGCAATAATTGGGTGAGAAATTATGAAATCCTTGAGGTTGGGTGTTTAGAGGGTAAACTTGAAGCCCTAGCTTGAGGAGATTTCCCCTCAATTTTCTCTCATTTGTGGTTTTTCTTCAAAAAGTGATCATTCCTTCAAAGCCCTTCAATTTTGCACTAGGTTTTCTTCAATGGACGCTTCTTTCCGACGGTGAAGGCGGACGGAGCAGTGCCTGAGGTGGTCGGCGGAGGGGATCGTCCACGATAAGCCGTGGCTGATGGATTCGAGGATATGGTGCCACAGTTGCACTGTAGCCATTCCCGCAGAGGCCGCAGAGGATGAGGAGGCGAAGTCGACGGTGGCAGTGGCGGCGGAGGAGAAGTCGACGGTGGCGATGAAGGTGGAGCGGAAGTCGACGATGGCGATGAAGGTGGAGGCGGTGGGGTGTCGGAGTTGTTTCATGAGGTGCTCATGGTGGCGATGATCTCTACGGAATGCGATTGATGATCGAGTACTTATACGTGCATTGGACACTAGCGCTACGAGAAGACGGTCTTCAAAGTGGAATTTGATCAGATAGTTTAATGATCTTCGAAAGACAAAGCGTCAACTCGAAACACTGCATTCCTGTCTTGGAACAAACGGTTAATTTAATTCTTCAGAAGACGAACCGGTCAACTCGAAACACTTTGCGACTGTCTTGGAAGACGAAGCGATATGAACTACTTGGCAAGATGAAGCTGTCTTGGGAAGGAACATCACGCATGCTTGTCAATAAAATCGCTCAGTGATGATAATCGCAGCAGCTTTTATGCAAAACCGCTCGCAAAACACAGATGGTTTGTGGATAAAACCGTCTGAGATGATGTAATCACAGACGGTTTTATCCACAAACCATATGTGATGTACTACATTATATATACGAATTAACAGAGAGCTGACCTCCTCTGTTTTTTAGGGTATCCTGGATATTTTGGATGTGGCTGGGATTGAGAGGCGTTCTGGTCAAAGAGACCCTAGATTTGGAGGTGTAGATACATCTGTTCTCTGTAATTGCTTCATAATTGCATTATATTAGATCTACCTTGGTAACAGGGGAAATGAAGCTGGTTAATTTGTAGATCTAGCTTGGTGTAGATACATCTGTTCTCTGTGATGTAAAGTAGAAATTTGTTCAAATTTGCGTTATATTTAAGATGTAGCTTGGTAAAGAGGGAAATGAAGCTGGTTAATTTGTAGATCTAGCTTGGTGTAGATACATCTGTTCTCTGTGAGGTAAAGTAGAAATTGGTTCAAATTTGCCTTATATTTAAAATGTAGCTTGGTAAAGAGGGAAATGAAGCTGGTAAATTTCTAAATCTAGCTTGTTGTAGATACATTTGTTCTCTGTGATGTGAAGTACATACATTTGCTATAGCTTTGTGTATATCCATTTGTTCTTTTTGATCTAAATTAGTAATTTATTCTAATTGCATTACACTGAAGATGTAGCTTACAAGCATATGTTTACATATCCATTCGTTCTTTCAGATGGACCGAAGCTGGATGTACACTGAGAACCGTGCGAGCGCTGAGTACATTAATGGTGTCTCCGCTTTTAGAAGAGCTGCAGAGGAAGATATGTTGAATAAGGCAGTGGAATTTATGCCTTTTCCATGCATTGACTGCGATAATCTGAGGATATTTTGAAACCCAGCGTAGATCAAAGAACACTTGATTCTGAGGGGCTTCAAAAATGGGTATACATGTTGGACCAGTCACGGTGAAGAGCAGATTACACATGGGCCAAGTAGTACTACTATCATCAATGAAGCCAATGATACTCTGGATATTGTCAACGACGTCAACGATACTCCAGATGATATCGACTGTGCTTTGGATGAGGATAGGTTTCACGATGACAATTTGGATCAAATGCTACAGGATGCAGAAGGGAGCCATGATGAGCGGTAGTACGTAAAATTTTGAGGCTTGATGGACGACTCGGAGAAACCTTTATTCTCGGGTTGAAAGTTGAAATACACAAGGTTGTCATCTGTGCTAGAGTTGCTGAAATTAAAGAAAAGCAACGGTTGGTTCGACAGGAGTTTCACGACGCTGTTAGGTCTATTAGCGGATATGCTTCCGGAGGGAAACGAGTTGCCGACAACCACCTACAAAGCCAAAAAGTTTCTCTGTCCCTTGGGAATGAAAGTAGAAAGAATACATGCATGTCCTAATGACTGTATCTTCTATCGCAAAGAGTACGCAAGCTTTCATGTATGTCCAGTGTGCAACGCATCCCGGTACAAGCGTAAAGACAGATCGGATGACGTCGACGAGGGCATAGAATTGAAGAAAGGACCTCTTGCTAAGGTGGCATGGTATCTGCCTATAATTCCCCGGTTGAAGCGTTTGTTTCCGAACCCAAAAGAGGCAAAATTGCTTCGGTGGCACAGTGGAGAAACATCGATAGGAGGTTTGAAAATTCACAGTGGATCCGAGGAACATCAGGTTGGAATTGAGCACGGGTGGAATGAATCCTTTCGGCAACATGAGCAGCTGTCATAGAACTTGGCCAGTGAATCTTTGTGTGTACAACCTTCCTCCTTGGTTGTGTATGAAGTGGAAGTACATATTGAGGTCTATGCTCATCCAAAGCCCAAAGCAACCTGGAAATGATATTGATGTGTACCTAGCACTATTGGTGAAAGATCTGAACATGTTGTGGGCTCCTGGAGTGCAGGTATGGGATGCACACAAACGGGAGTATTTCACTTCGCACTGCCTATTGTTCTACACCATAAATGATTATCCTGCCCTTGCTAACCTATCGGGGTAGAGTACAAAAGGAGCCAAATCATGTACTCACTGCTTGGATGATACCAAGAATGTGTGGCTTAATCACTCGCACAAAACCGTGTACATACGTCACCATAGGTTCCTTCGCAGGAATCACCCATGCCACAAGATGAAGAAATAATTCGACGGAACAACCGAAGATGGTTTAGCTCCAACGCCTTTAAGCGGGACATACATTCATGATATGGTTAAGAACTTGAATGTTGTGTTTGGAAAGGGAAGTAAATCAAGGAACCGTGATAAGACCATGTGGAAGAAGAGATCAATATTTTGGGACCTATCTTATTGGGAGCACCTAGAAGTTCGGCACTGCATTGACGTGATGCACGTAGAGAAGAATGTATATGATAGCTTGATTGGTCTCTTGCTGAATATTAAGGGCAAAACAAAGGACGGTATCAACGCACGGCTTGACTTGGTCGATATGGGCATCAGACCTGAGTTAGCACCGAAGGAGACCGATAAAGGCCGAACATTCTGTGAACCTGCTTGTTACACTATGTCTAAGGCCGAGAGAACCGAACTGTGCCAGTGCTGGCATCCCCTAATTCCTCGCCGCCAAATGGATCTGATGACGCGCCCAACATGGAAGGAAAGAGGCGTGGTCAAATAGGGCTTAGTAAAAGGCCTCAGAGCCGATACACCATCACGGCGGTCGATCCGCATGATGGGTCCCCTACTGCGCCCCCAAAGGCTGCAACAGCTTTTCGAACCATGTGCGGGATCGTTGGGCGTGAAAGGTGAAGGACCGAGATGGCGAACAGAGGGGGGTGAATGGTCGCAAATAAATTTTCCCCCAAAATACTCCAAAAAACCTCGACAAGATCGCTCAAAGGAAATCGTGAAAAACCCCAAAAACTAGACAACTATGTGTACCCCAAGCTTGCATGGATAAGTACCATAAAATATGTGGGGATTTTTGAGTCACAATCCTGGCTGTCTAGTGTCCAAGATAAAGAGGAATCAATCCAACTCTTGCTTTTAGAAAGAACATCAATTCAAATCACAAAAGTCACATTCAGAAAAGCAAAAGCAGAATTTCCAGAACTTGTCCTCAATTTGAACAGGAGGTTGGTGGGTTTATGCAGCTCACAAAATTTTGAGAATTTTTCTCCCTATGAGCATCAGAGTCTTGAATAACTCCACCAAATTTATCCTCAAAAAACCATACAGAAAAAACAGGAAAAATGAAATACTAAATTCTGCGCAAAGAACAAGTTCTGAACAAAGTTAGAACTTGAAAGAAAAGATGTTCTCTACTCAATCCAAGAGTGCAAAAGAGATGTAAAACCATATGAACACACTCAAAACATCCAATATCAATAGCATTTAGAAGGAGGGGAGGCAAATCCAAATTGCGTGAAAGTAAATTGCGAGAATGTAATTGCGGGAAAGTAATGCTGAATTTAAATTACATAAAGTAAAAACATAATGTAAATGCGCAAAATAAATTCAGAGATGGATGGATAAAACTTTCATTTATGGAAGGAGAGGTTACAAAGCCTCACTTTCATGTGGGCAAAGCTCAAAGGAGCATTCACAAACCTCAAAACTTTCAAGGGAAGGAGGCTACCCCTCCACCCCTATTTATACTACTCTTGGGCCACCTACCACCCTTGGATGAGTCCCTCAACCCTAGAGCACTCATCTAAGGGTTAGGATTAACCCACACACATAGCCATGCAAGGGCTAACCCAAAACCCACAAACATACCGGGTTTTCTTGTACGGTTTTCAAAGCATACTACCTAGACCCGCTAACCTATCAACTAGACCTCAATCCGACGGCCCTCATTGATCCACGCGGCATCTAGCTAGCATCATCTCCTTTCCTTGTCTTCTTGACTTTCCCGGACTCCATCTCCGATCATCTTCCGGCGATCTCCCAACCGTCTGGACCTCCGACGCTCCTCGCCTAGTCCCGATCATCCTCCGCCTCACCATGACCTAGCACCGTCGTCCTGCAACCATCAAAGACAAGGAAACACATCACATAGCAATGCCCACAATGATATGCAATAAACCATCTAAGTCATCACTACCGCGCCGTTACGCCGGTACTATCACTCCTGGCAGAGACAACTCAAATTGCTTCATTTTGAAAATGAATCCAAATCAAACTCAAACTTGAGCACACCTTGCACAAATAAAGTCAAATACTCATCAATGTGCTTGGTCCGGGAATGTTCTCCCTTCTCCACATGGTCTCTAAGGAAGTGATATCTAATATCAATGTGCTTGGTCCGGGAATGTTGCACTAGGTTTTTAGCAATGCAAACAGCAGAAATGTTTTCACAGAAAAGTGGCACACTCTGTATCTCTAACCCATAGTCCCATAAGGTCGATCTCATCCAGAGCACTGCCATCAGAATCGGCCGCAAAGAACATACTCGGCCTCGCGGTGGATCTGCAACCCGGATCGCTTCCTAGATGACCAAGAAACAAGAGAAGTGCCAATGAATTGGCAAGTGCCAGAAGTGCTCTTCCTATCTATCCTACAGCCAGCAAAGTCGGCATCGGAAAAGGCTCTAAGAGATAGACAAGAAGAAGAAGAAGAGTACCAAATACTATAATCAGTGGTAGCACGAAGGTACCTCAAGATGCGCTTGATCGCCTGGAGGTGAGAGGCGCGAGGAGAAGGTTGAAATCGAGCGCACAGACACACAGCGAAATGTATGTCTGGCCTCGAAGCAGTGAGGTACAAGAGGGAGCCGATCATGCTCCGAAACTCCTTTTCATCAGTAGGCTCACCATCCTCATCGGGCTCGAGGACAGCAGTGGTGGCCATAAGAGTCATCACCGGCTTCCCATCAGACATATCAAAGCGCCTCAGAAGGTCACGGCTATACTTGCCTTGATGCAAGAAAGTACCCTCCCGAGTCTGCTTGATTTGGAAGCCAAGAAAGTAGCTCAACTTTCCCATCATACTCATCTCAAACTCTGTGCTCATCACCTCAGAAAACTGAGACACAAGCGAATGAGACGAGCCACATAAATCTGGACGAGAAGAAAATGCGACTCATGGTGTCTGATGAACAGAGTCTTGTTTACTACGCCCATTTTGAAGTCGTGGCTGAGAAGATAAGACTTGAGCCTCTCATACCATGCTCTGGGGGCCTGCTTGAGTCCATACAGAGCTTTGGAAAGCTTGTATACATGACTCGGAAACTTGGGGTTCTCGAATCCTGGAGGTTGCTTGATATAAACCTCTTCCTTAATATAGCCATTGAGGAATGCACTCTTGACATCCATTTGATAAAGCTTGAAGCCTTTGGATGCAGAAAATGCAAGCAGGATTCGGATAGCCTTTAGCCTAGCTACAGGGGCAAAGGTCTCCTCAAAGTAAAGACCCTCAACCTGAGAAAAGCCCTATGCAACTAGTCTAGCCTTGTTGCGAATGACAACCCCATCCTCACTCTGCTTGTTTTTGAACACCCACTTGGTCCCAATGACATTATGACCGATGGACGTTCTACAAAGTCGCTGACTTTGTTCCTCTCAAAGTTTTCAAGTTCCTCATGCATAGCATTAGTCCAAGACTCGTCAGATAATGCATAAGTCACATCCTTCGGCTCAAACGAGGCAACAAAGGCAGAGTGAAGGTAGAAACTGGACAAACCTAATTTTGAGCGACGACTCGCTCAAATAGATCGACGATGATCTGATCAGGTGGATGAGAACGCTGAATATGATGGGGAGGTCCAGAAGCAGAAGTGGCCTCTACCTCATGCACAGAAGAGGCAGGAGCAGAGCCACTAGCTGAATGAGAGTCAGAAGGCAAGGGCTGGCCTTCCTGAGGTGCAGAAATGGAAACAGGAGGCACCTCAGGTGTAGAGGGGACTGGATCAGGTGGAACACCATCATCTCCATCATCCTCATCCTCTACAAAGATGGTCTCGGAGGAAGAAGAAGATCCTGAAATATCGGGTCTAGCTCCTGGGCTAGCCTCATCAAAGGACACTTCACAAGTCTCTATGATCCTATGCGCATCGCAACTCCAGACCCTATAGCTACGAGAAGAAATCGAATAACCCGTAAAGATACTATCGTAAGAACGAGACTCAAACTTATCCAAAGTTACTGACTTCAAAATAAAACACTTGCAACCAAACACACGAAAATGAGAAACACTGGGCTTTTGCCCATACCTCAACTCGTAACAAGTGCGGTGCAAATGTGCTCTCAAGAATACACGATTAGAAACATGGCAAGCAAGAGCTATAGCCTCAGCCCAAAACTTCCTAGGAGTATCAGACTCTTCTAGCATCGTCCCGCCATTTCTACTGTGGTCATGTTCTTCCTTTCCACTACGCCATTTTG
The DNA here is from genome assembly GCA_036346275.1 of Otatea glauca. Taxonomy (NCBI): domain Eukaryota; kingdom Viridiplantae; phylum Streptophyta; class Magnoliopsida; order Poales; family Poaceae; genus Otatea; species Otatea glauca. The sequence continues at coordinate 105,839 of JAYEVK010000467.1, read as the reverse complement.
TTGAGGGACGTAGGGAGAGGAGAATTGATGCTCCAAACCAGACTCCACATAGAAACTCTCAAAATAGGAGTTCTTAAACTCCATGCCATTGTCATCACAGATAGCTCAGAGGGCACCAGGAGCTCAAAAGACAACCTATGAACCAAACCCCTAAAATGGGTAAAAGTCTCATCCTTCGAGGACATGAAAACACCAAAGAATACCTCGAAAAGTCATCAACAATGACAAGAACATACCACTTCCCACCCACTAATCAGACTCTAGCCGACCAACAAAGTCCATATGTAAAAGCTGTCTGGTGCATCACCATCACAACATGGATCGGGGATGAGAAGAAGAACCATCTTGCCATGTCGGCGGGAGAGCAAACTAAGTCTTTGACCATTTTGAGTTTGGGCAAACCACGAATGAGATCGTGGCTACTAACTCGGTCAAATGATCAAATCCAATGTGACCAAGTCTCCTATGCCGTAAGGAGAGATCACGGACTCGTAGCAAACAAACACCAAGAGAGTCTCCAGAATAAATAGAAAAATCAGCACGGAAGACTCTCCCAAATCTAGAAATCCCGCAAACTAACCCTCCTGATGAATCGAGGATTCTACAGGCATTACTCTTGAAGCTTACCTCGAAAGAGTCATCGATAAGCTGAGAAATAGAGAGCAGATTGTATTGCAGCTTACTTACTAAGGCAACATCTTTAAGAATGAAATTTTGGTTAATGCAGATGGTACCTTTAGCAATGACTCTACCTGAAGTAGCTCCCCGAAAGTGATCAACTCATCACCCGGGGCTCGGACTAGGAAAGAGAACCATCGAGAATCTCCGGTCATACGACGAGAACAACCGGAGTCGACAATCCAAACATCTCCATTCCCCATCCGACGAACCTGATAAAGACATAAGAGAGAAAGATGACTCAAGATCGATAGAGTGAAGACTTGGGAACCCAATACTGAACCACACGACGCCTCAGAGTACCAGCCACATAAGAAGACTGGACTCGAGTGTCTCTCTGCCGTTTAACCTTAATATGATCAGTAGCAACTCTAGTAAATGATCTAGGAGCTGGAACTGGGTTAGCCCGCCGTGGTGCAAAAGCTAGACCATCCTAGTGAGGCTTCCTAAATCTCCTACTAGAAAACACCTCACGCCGCTGATATCTACCTCGATGGGAAAGACGAGGAATATCAAAAGGACGGCGGAAAGACTGACTACGAACAGCTCCAAGACTAAAACTCGAAGAACCAGCATGAAAACCGAGTCCTGGACACTGCCCAAAACAAAGCGATCGCTCTACCTGTCTAGAAGCGGTGTGTACCTTAGAGCACTCAAAGTCCGGGATGACCACAGAATACCCTAAGAGCAGCAACATGCCCACGCCGAGTGATCTTGGCGCTACCAAGCGTAAATCTACTAGGTGACCATCCTTCTTACAGAAGGTGCATGTGTACTTCGCCTTGCTAGAGACAGAAGCAACAGGAGTAACACCCTTCTGGTTAGAAGTCCTATGGACAACCCCAACAGACCTAAACACGGTGGTACTCACTCTGGGAGCTACCACAATTCCACCACTCTTGGAGTCGCGCACAATGGTGGGAGGATGCGCCCGAGCGTGCTCCAAGGGATCAAATCCTAGACCTTGATTGAATCTACTAATCTTGGATTTGTCTAGAATAAGATTGATCTTCTTCTTGCCTCCGACAAACTTCTCGAGAGTGCTCATAAGATACTGGCAATCTCGAAAGAAAGAGGCACAAGAAGAGCAGGGGGAAGAAGAAGAAGAACCAGAAAGATGAGCTCTCTCAGCACGTGCATTTTTCTCCCTCAGCACGGCTGCCTCAATCTTGAGGGCCTCACAAGAAACGCAAAACACATTTCTAATTCTATGAGCTTGGTCTTCTAATTTCTTCCTAAGCTCGATATGGATTTTATCCAAGTCCCCCTCAATCACAGAACATCGCAAGCAACTTTTTTGTGACTTATCTAGTAAGTCCTTAGCAAGTTTAGCACACTTGACATTTAAGGATTCATTGTCAAGTTTTAGTTGCCTACAGCCCTCACATGAGCTGACTGGGTCCTTAGAAGCATGCATTTCAAGTTCATCGTTTCTAGAAGAAAGCTTCCTAAGGTGATCGCTCATGGCATCAATTTCGGCAAGCAATTTAGGGCAATTAGCACAAGAAGGAGTAGAGTGAGCATGAAGAAAACTAGCATCTAGTGGAATAGCATCAATGTAATTATCGCTAGCATTCTTCAACTTAAGACTTTCTAATTCACCAACACACTATCATGCATAGTCCTTAAGTTCTCCAACTCCACAAGAATAGCATCACACAAAGAGCAATCATCAGTGACTCGGGAGGGAGAAGATCTAAGAGAAGCTAACTCCCGAGTCAAGGTACCTACTTCCTTCTCAAGCTCCGTACACCTAGCTCTAGCTCTAGCATGAAATTTTCCTAATTTGCAGAAAGCTTCGTTGAACTGGTCATAGGAGGGTACCTCGTCTGAGTCGCTGTAGCGCTCGGAGTCGCTGATGTCGTTGGTATCGGCCATGAAACACATGCCGGAGAAATCGTCGCCGCCCTTCTTTTCTTGCGATTCATCCTCGCCCTCGTCGCTCCATGTCTCGGTGTCGGAGAGGTTGATGTCGTCAAGCGCGGCGAGGACGCGGTGGAAGAGCTTCTTGTTCTTGGAGAAGTTGCGATACTTTTCTCACGCGTCGGCTCACGAACTGGAGGCTTCTTGTTGCGGTTCTTGTCGGTGTAGTCGTTCTTGCCCGGACCGCCAACGTCATTCTTGCCCTTCTCCGCCTTGGGACAGTTCGCCAATGTGGTTGGGGCCACCACACTCAAAGCAGTGATCATGCCACCTCTCTTCCTCTCTCTCACCCTCTTGTATGCATGAGAAAACTTGCGGCGAGAAGAGCAAGCTCATTTTCCGAAATTTTTCCAGCTTGGTCATCGCTAGCTCACAAAGGGCGAAAGAGAGAAACCAATAGAAGTATCGAAGAAGAAGATCCAATGGGATCGGTGACCAAGGCCATCGATCGAGATTTCGTCTTCCGTGAGACGACATCGATCTCATGAGTCTTGAGGCAGGAATAAAGCCCGCCAAGAGTCGAGTCGACAAGTCGGTGGTGTCCTTGATGGTGGTCACCTTCATCTCCCAAACACGCAAATCGAGTGCGGTCAAGAAATGTCGAGCATTATCCGAGTCGTGGTATATGCAACCAATCGTCAAGATCACTCAAGATCTTGGTAAAACGATCAAGCACTCATCAAGACTCTCACCAAGGTGTTGTTCAAACTTGTTGAACTCACAGTTGAATTGGTCCTGTCGAACCGTCTTGATTTGGGTAGTGCCTCATGGTAAGCATCGAGGGTCACCCAAATCTCATGAGCGTAACGAAGGTGAGAAATCCTATCATACTCACTGCGCAAAGACCACGTATGAGGATGTTCCTTGCCTTAGCATTCGCCTCAACGCCGACCATATTGCCGGCCGTGACGCTTTCATCGCGAGAACCTCATATGGGAGTTTCACCTTCGCCATATCGGCAAGCCTCAGGCGTGATGTATGACTCCATGCGCGACTTCCAGAATGGAAAATTGACTCCAGAAAAAATGGGAGGCTTGGTGGAATACTTGTCCATCGCCATGGCTCTTGAGACCAGTCAAGATCTATGAAAGAGCAAAACCGGCTCTGATACCAATTGAAGGAACGAGATGGCGAACAGAGGGGGGGTGAATGGTCCCAAATAAAATTTCCCCAAAATACTCCAAAAAACCTCGACAAGATCGCTCAAAGGAAATAGTGAAAAACCCGAAAAACTAGACAACTATGTGTACCCCAAGCTTGCATGAATAAGTACCATAAAATATGTGGGGATTTTTGAGTCACAATCCTGGTTGTCTAGTGTCCAAGATAAAGAGGAATCAATCCAACTCTTGCTTTTAGAAAGAACATCAATTCAAATCACAAAAGTCACTTTCAGAAAAGCAAAAGCAGAATTTCCACAACTTGTCCTCAATTTGAACAGGAGGTTGGTGGGTTTATGCAGCTAACAAAATTTTGAGAATTTTTCTCTCCATGAGCATCAGAGTCGTGAAGAACTCCACCAAATTTCTCCTCACAAAGCCTTACATAAAAAACAGGAAAAATCGAAGAACACAGTCAGTCAAGAACTTCGATCAGAAAGTTTGGGGCTCGGTTTTCACCTCATGGCGCCCAAACGGTGAAACTAGTGAATGCTAAAATTTTTATGCAAGTGGATATCAGAGTCCCACACCTCCTCCAATAAGAATTACTTAAAAAGGAGTTTTATATATTTTTCTAAAAATCAAATACTAAATACTGCGCAAAGAACAAGTTCTGAACAAAGTTGAAACTTGAAAGAAAAGATGTTCTCTACTCAATCCAAGAGTGCAAAAGAGATGTAAAATCATATGAACACACTCAAAAAATCCAAGATCAACAGCATTTAGAAGGAGGGGAGGCAAATCCAAATTGCGTGAAAGTAAATTGTGAGAATGTAATTGCGGAAAAGTAAATGCTGAATTTAAATTGCGTAAAGTAAAGACATAATGTAAATGCGCAAAATAAATTCAGAGATGGATGGATAAAACTTTCATTTATGGAAGGAGAGGTTACAAAGCCTCACTTTCATGTGGGCAAAGCTCAAAGGAGCATTCACAAACCTCAAAACCTTCAAGGGGAGGAGGCTACCCCTCCACCCCTATTTATACTACACTTGGGCCACCTACCACCCTTGGATGAGTCCCTCAACCCTAGAGCACTCATCTAAGGGCTAGGATTAACCCACACACACAGCCATGCAAGGGCTAACCCAAAAAACCCACACACATACCGGGTTTTCTTGCACGGTTTTCAAAGCATACTACCTAGACCAGCTAACCTATCAACTAGACCTCAATCCGACGACCCCCATTGATCCACGCGGCATCTAGCTAGCATCATCACCTTTCCTTGTCTTCTTGACTTGCCCGGACTCCATCTCCGATCATCTTCCGGCGATCTCCCAACCGTCTGGACCTCCGATGCTCTCGCCTAGTCCCGATCATCCTCCGCCTCACCATGACCTAGCACCGTCATCCTACAACCATCAAAGAAAAGGAAACACATCACATAGAAATGCCCACAATGATATGCAATAAACCATATAACTCATCACTACCGTGCCCATACACCGGTACTGCCACTCCTGGCTGTACCGACTCAAATTGCTTCATTTTGAAAATCAATCCATATCAAACTCAAACTTGAGCACACCTTGCTCAAATAAAGTCAAATACTAATCACAAACATGGATGATCCTCCACATGGTCCTTCAAAAGGGTCCCCATCACCTACCCATCATGGAAGGCGCTGACAGAGCAGGAGCGCGATAACATGGTGACTGAAATATTCGTGTCGTTCGAGCTTCGACAAGACGCCATAGCTACACAGCGACGATACGCGTTGCTAGTGGCGAGAAAGGTGTGGAAGAACTTCAAGAGCGTCCTCGTCATTAATTACCTGAATAAGGAAATGACTCCGTTCAAAAGTACAGGTTCATCTCCGAAGACATCTGGGGATAATTTGTTGAGTTCAATACGACAGACGAGTTCGCGCGTGCAAGTGCGGCGCACAAGACCTTCCAGTCAAAAGACACCCATCCACACAGACTCGGCTCAACAGGGTACGCGGGCAAGATCGCGCAATGGATGAGGGAGGACGACGAGGCAGTCCAGAAGGTGGTCGTGCCGCCGTTTGCCTCGATCGTAGACTCACGTGCTTGAAACTGGGTAAGAGTGAGGTCACGTCCCACGTCTTCGGGCGACATGTCCTTTGCAAACACCGCTGATGAGGAAGTGTCCCAACGCCTAATATCGTTAACCACGGAATCTTCCTAGGGCTCTTTCACTTCGGATAGAGAGAAAGATATACTCTCCACGGCCTTGGGAAAGAAGGAGCACCCGGGTCGCACCCGAGGACTAGGTGTTTTTGTTCCCTGGAAAATGGGATTCCCACATGACTCGAACAAGTGCAAAGTCGAGCTCGAGGAATAACTAATGGCAAGGGTTGAGGAAAGGGTCAGAGCGCAGTTCGAAAGTAAGCTACGAAGCCTTGAGGAACGGATGGAGCAAATGGCGGCTGCGGAGAGACAGGCACGGAACGTGCAAGTCCAAGAAGCACCGGCGCAGTTCAGCCCAACCAACCGTCCGAGCAGCTGCGTGTTTGCCCCTGAGACAGACGTGGATGAAGCCAAATTTCCTCCTGATGACACGAGGGTAAGATGCCTGCAATACTCCTTACATAGACCTGTTGGATGTGTTACCTAATTACTTGTGTACCCTTATATAGGTGCCAACGCCGTGCAATCTACAAGTGAGACTTGCCAACGGCTCTGTTCCCATACAAGCTGCTTGGGGACAAGCGTACTCCTCCAGCACAGGGGTGTTTATTCATGGTCGTTCTTTAGAGCCGGGCTACGCAAAAGTCCAAGTCGACGGCGTACATGAAATTTTCAAGACTGTCACGCTGCAGATGCCGCTAAACAATGAGATCGTCACACTAGGGGATGCCATCGGCACTTTCATCCAGTGGCCCAAGAAGGACATCTCCTTCGACGCCCAACTAGGAGCACCGTTGCTACAAGCACTACTGGAGCCACATGATGCGCTAGCACTACCGGAGCCATGTGATCAATCGAAGGAGCCCACCAAATCTGCTACTGTGTCCCGTCAGGCGCAGATCGTTACTGCAGTTCGGGCCCGGTCGTCTCTTGTGAAGAATATATTTTGTAGAAGGGGAGGCAGAGACAAGGGCAAATCGAAAGGTACCAGATCAGCCTGTGACTTTCCGTTTGCCCCATTGGTGCGACAATTTGAGCTGGGACAGCCGTTCGTAATGGATCAACGCAAGAAGACGCTTACGTTAGATGGGGAACGATTGCAAAATTGGTGCATGCAACAAGCCAACAAGCCGATGGCACAACGAACATCGAGTATCTCAGTAAGCTTCAAGGAGGAGCATTTCTCACACCGATATTTAGATGTCATCTTCGTGGTCGGCTTCAACGACTTTTTCGATCTGTACAACCTCAAAGCGCTCGACGCCTCGGTCATAAGATGCTGGACACTTTAAGTGTGTGCAACCACTGTCTACATTTCTACCGCACTGATAAATATCATATATATATATGTAATCCTTGATTTTGCATATGTAGATATATGATTTTGCAAGCAATAGCAAGGGAAGAACCGGTGGGTTTCGCCGACCCACACTTGGTGTCCAAGCAAACCATGGACGAAAATAAACAAGTCGTCCACGAATACGTGGAAAAACTAATGCTGGCTCATTCGGACAAAAAATTCATACTTTTACCCCACAACCCGGGGTAAGTGCTTCGTCTAGATGCTATACTTGTTTATTTGTCTATATATCGCACTTGTGACCACGACGACATACCGGTGTAGGTATCATTGGGTTCTACTCGTACTTATACAAAGATAGAACCGGGTCATTTACCTTGATTCCAAAAAGGGCGGCAGCCACGACTTGAAGCCTATCATAAATTTACTCGATACGTCGTTCGGTACCCACAAATACCGTGGAGGGCCACACAAGAAGAATCCACCCACTCTAAAGCATACTTTTTGACTTTCTGATATCTGATAGTATGCATTAATCCTTCACACTCCAAAATAATACCTTTGGAACTAATTAACGTATTATGTTTTGGCAGTGCCACCAGCAGCCAAAGGCCACTGACCAATGGATTCTACATTTGCCACAACATGGCACTCCTCGTTGGTTCAGAGAAGATCAATGACATACAGGTTTGTCGATCTTGTAACAATTGTCTCCACTTATGAATTTATATACATGTAAGACTTTACTCTTCTCATCGATAGGCTTGGCAATGCGCTAAATCTGCGTTGGAACAGGCTGACATCTTAAGTATTCGAGGAAACCTCTGTTCCTTCTTCATGAGAGAGGTGTTAGATCCAAAGGGCAGATGCTACTTAGGGCTGAACTGATGAGATGTGAATTTGTTAACCATGCATTCATATTAATTTGGCAGCCTTGTGCTGTGAATTTGTCATTTGTACTTCTGAATCCCATTGGTTAGTATATATGTCAGTTCATTTCTCAAATGGATGGGTTGTACTTACGTTGTAATGTGCGATCTGAGTTCATTTATGAAATGGATGCGCTGTAGGTTGTGTACGTAACATGTGTTTGGAGATCAATACTTTTTAAATGTATGTCATTATAATATGCTCGTGATGCTATGTACTGTCTTTTGTTTCAGAGGGCATGGCTAGCATTTCCTGAGGCTAGCCAATAAATAGAAATTTAGTAAAAAATACAAAATCAACATCACATACGGTTCTTCTTTAGAACCGTCTGCGATGAGATATCATCACAGACTGTTCTAACTTGGAACCGTCTGTGTTGTAATACCATCATAGACGGTGCAACTTTGGAACCGTCTGTGACGAGTTTTTTCACAAACTAGTTAAAAACCGTCTACGATGACTCTTTCTCATCACTGACATTTTGGTACAGATGGTTCGAAAAACCGTCTGTGATGAAGGTTCTGAACCGTCTGTGATAAGGGGTTGTCTAGTAGTGCCTGAATCATAACCATGCTAGATCTAAAGAACAAACGGAACTACAATATTCTACATATAAGCTACATTTAAACTTGCCAATTAACCTATATAGCTCCTTAGATCACAAAGAACAAATGGATATATAAACATATGTAAGCTACAATTAAACTCAGCATCTTCAATTCTCTCTTACATAGCTAGCTACATCTTGAGTATAATGCAATTAGAACCAATTACTAGTTTAGAATAAAAAGAACAAATGGATCTACACCAAGCTAGATCAAAACCATATTCAATTTCTTCTTTACCAAGCTAGATATATCTTGAATATAATGTAATTAGAACCAATTATTAACCTAGATCAACTTACCATCTTCAATTCTCTCTTTAAGTAAATAGCTACATCTTGAGTATAATGCCATTAGAACCAATTACTACTTTAGATTACAAAGAACAAATGGATCTACACCATGCTAGATCTAGAAACCATCTTCATTTCCCTTTTTACCAAGCTAGATCTCGAATATAATGCAAATTACAACCAATTACTAACCTTAGATGATTTAGAACAAAAGGATCTATAATCACACTTCCAAATCCAGGGTCTCTTTTCACCAGATCGCCTCTCAATCGCAGCTGCCTCAAAAATAGCTCGGGAAACCCTAAAAACACAAAGGAAGTCGGGGCTCTCTGTACTTATTTTCTAGAAAAGCTCTTGTCAGGATGACGAGCGAGACGTTACACAACACATCCTTCACAAGATCAAGAAGTAAAGTAGCAGTTCATTCACCAGTATTTTTCAGTTACAACAGTCTTGAAGCTAGAACGGTACATTCCCTTTATTACTTAGGAAACAAGAAGGATGCATGGTTTAATTTTTTGTAGCGGCGATACAAAATGTGCACTTGCATCCCTCCTTCACACATTCGCCGGCGGTGCCGGGGCCAATTGTTTTGGTGCAATCTTCCCTGCACTCCGCTTCGACACATGCGCCTGGTCTGACGATAGATTTGCAATCCCCAGGGATTAAGCCAGGATCCGCTGTCACCATCACTGCCATATCTGTGGATCTCAGAAAAGAAGAAGAAAAATCAGAAGATCCTGAAGGATTTGTAACTTGGTTACTAACTTCTACAACATTTGACATATGAATGTACAGTTAAGTAACTAGTTTGCAGAAATGTACCCGAGGGTAGCGCCACAAGAGCAAAGAGCAGGAGTAACATGTAGGGAGACCTCATCCTAGATTGTTAGCAAAGTTTGTAAGTTACCGTGCCGATGGCCTTTGAATCTGCTCAGATGTTTGTGTGCCTAACTCAGGTGGTTGGCAAGGGTATTTATATTGGATATTGGCGCTTATCTATTCTGGAAATATTAATTGTACAGGTGACTGTATAGGATATGGATGAGGTGATCCAAATTAATAGCAATTAAGAATTAGTAAATTACAATATGGAACGAAGGATGATGCATGTGAAGTACATGGGAAAGATAGTCATATATATCTTGGCAACAATAAAGAAGTTTACGTTAATAAGGAATGTCGTAATTGGGGTGTTTCTATTTAAACATAACCAATTAATAAAATAATATCCAGCAAGGAATGACGACACTCATATCACATAGTGGTAGTTAATTTATTATTAAATTGTGCAGTGGTTTGAGGGGAATTAATTTTTAATCCTTTCATACTCCCTCCGGATCACAAAAACTTGTCGGTTTGGGATACGTGCAGTCAAACTTTTAAAACTTTAGTACCCGGTATCTTTTTAAATATTTAGATTGGATGCATGAAAATCATATGAATAGATTCGTCTCGAAACGTACTTTCATAATATTATAATTCTATTAAATTTTTAAATATATTACAATAGAAATTAGTGGTCAAAGTTGAGTTTTTGGGACCTTGTCGATGTCCAAGACAATAACTATTTGTGACCTGAGGGAATATTCACAACTACAGAATGGCATAGCACTATCGCTTCATCTGGGTAAAATCTTAACTTTTTAGGAAAAACCGATTGTGATAGATGATTTCGGAGAGGGTGATAATAATAATCACAATCGGTTCTCAGGTTAGAACTGATTGTGATGTAGCACTAGTCACATCACAATTGGTTCTAACATAAGAACCAATTGTGATGTGCATGGCTACATCACAATCGGTTCCCACCTAAATACCGATTGTGATGTGCACGTGCACATCACAATCGGCTCCCACATAAGAACCAATTGTTACATGCATGGCCACATCACAATTGGTTGTAACATAAAAACCGATTATGTTGTGCCCAATTCTACATCACAATCGGTTCTAACTTGAGAAACGATTGTGATGTGAGTCGTTAGGTTATTTATACCCTCAGGCTGAACACTTTTCTGTTATTGTTTTGGTGGAAAAAAAGCCTCCGCCGCCCAAAAAAACACCACATACTCTTGTTGGAAGCAATAATTGGGTGAGAAATTATGAAATCCTCGAGGTTGGGTGTTTAAAGGGTAAACTAGAAGCCCTACCATGACGAGATTTCCCCTCAATTTTCTCTCATTTGTGGTTTTTCTTCAAAAAAGTGACCATTCCTTCGAACCCTTTCAATTTTGCACTAGGTTTTCTTCAAAAAGCAATACTCCAGAGGTAAAAAATATCACATACCCATTATTTGACAAACACACATCCATGTATCTCTGTAGTATTCTCATGTTAATCTGGAATTATTGTTGCTGTAATATGGTGAATTAATGTTATAGTTTAGATTGCGTAACCTATATCTCCCATTCGAGGATGCTTGTTTATAAATATGCTGAAATGACATATTTATAAGTAAGAATTCTCAAATTGTTCATCTTTTTTGGACAGTTCGAGGATATGCGGTTCGAGCAAGTTCCTAATTACGCTGTTGTACAACTACAGAGAAAATTTCGGTACCATATCCCTAGTGTTCTCCGAATACACACCCCTCTTGACTTGTTGTCGAGACTTGTTTTTGGAGAATAGCGGGGAGATGCTGCTGAAATTTTCCCTGGAGTTGTACAACAGCTTAGGAACTTGCCCGAACCACATATCCTCGATTGGGATTAGGACATAACCTAATTAGAGATTAGGAGTCATCGTTAGTACGTACTTAGTTGGTGGACAGATAGATGTTTCTTTAAGATCAGTCAATTTTTCTACTTTGTTAATGCTTGTACCCTTATTTTGTTTCATTGAATTAAGTCAAAAGATTTGCAAGCTACTGCATTAGATAATTCGATATCATTGTTGATATTTTAAATGTATGTCTCCTAACTAGGAAATTGAAAGCTCTTAACTAGGGAAGAAGGTATCGAAAGTAAAATTATATATCTTGGAACCCGTCCCCTATTTTGCAAAGGTAATGAAATGATGTTTCACTATTTGAAATAACTAGCTAGCTGTCGCTCTAGTTTTTCCTTAATTTATTGTGCGTACTTTAATTGCAGATGAACCATGAAGAATAGATGTATCAGAAAAGCCATGTGAGTGTTGAATTTTAGAGAGGTGTTAAATTGCAGAAGAAGACATGGTGAGGAGAGGTGTAAACTTCATAAATTGTCCTTACTTTGATTGCACCAATCTTAGGAGATTTAACAACTCAGCACAAATTGAAGACTACTGGATTCGACGTGGCTTCGTGAGGAATTACACGTATTGGATCCATCACAGGGAGACAAGTAGTACCCATCCGGTATGCAATGAAGACATGCTGGAACCCGATCACGAGTTGCAATATGATTTGTTTGAGGAGGATAATTTAGAGCAAATATTGCGAAATATGGTGGAAAATTACACAGAAAGAGAGTTTGAAAATTTTAAAACCTGATGGAAGACAATACAAAATCGTAGTTCTCAGGTTGCAAAGCGGAAAACACCAAGTTGGGTTCGGTCCTTGTATTTATCGAAGTGAAGGCAAAACACTGTTTGACAGATACAAATTTCAATACACATTCAATTTTTCAATCGGATGTACTTTCGGAGGGAAATGAGTCCCAACAAGCATTTATGAAATGAAAAAGCTACTATGTCCCATGGGAATGGAAATAGAAAGGATACATGCATGTCCAAATGATTACATCTTGTAACATAACGCGTATAAGGAACATCATATTTGTCCAGTTTGTGGTGTACCCTGATATAAACAAATAAAGTAGCGTAATGATAAGAAGCGTAAGAGCTGGGGCAAAGGAGGTAAAGGGGTTATTAAAGGGGCACTGGCCAAGGTATTGTGGTACTTGCCCATCATTTCCCATTTGGAGCGATTGTTTGAAAATCCCAAAGAAGCAAAATTGTTGCATTGGTATTATGAATCTTGAAAGGAAGATGGCAAGCTAAGACACCCTGCTGATTCGGCTCAATGGAGAAATATCGATTGAAAACATAAGGAGTTTGATGTTGAGATGAGGAACGTAAGATTTGAATTGAGTACCGATGGAATGAATCTGTTTAGTAATATGTGCAGTCGTCACAGCACTTGACCAGTTCTGTTGTGTATCTACAATCTTCCTCCTTGGTTTTGTATTAAGCGGAAGTATATCATGATGTCGTTGCTAATCTCAGGACCCAAACAGCTGGAAAATGATATTGACGTGTACCTTGCTCCACTGATCGAGGATTTGGTAAAATTATGGAACGAGGGGGTCGCGGTGTGGGATGCATACAAAAGAAAACACTTTACCCCTACGGGCTATGATATTTTGCTCCATCAATGATTTCTCGGCCCTTGGTAATTGGGCGGGCTATAGTATGAAGGGAGTTAAAGCGTGTTCTATTTGTGAAGAGGAGATTGAGAGCTTGTGGCTACCAAATTCGAAGAAAATTGTGTATATAGGTCACCGTAGGTTTCTACCTCAAAGTCATCGATACTGTAAAATGGATGACAAATTTAGTGAGAAGAAGAAAGTTACTTAGGTAACAAGCAGCATGCATGGTTCAATTTTTTGTAGCGGGGGTACAAAATGTGCACTGGCATCCCTCCTTCACACATTCGCCGGCGGTGCCGGGGCCAATTGTTTTGGTGCAATCTTCCCTGCACTCCGCTTCGACACATGCGCCTGGTCTGACGAGAGATTTGCAATCCCCAAGGATTAAGCCACGATCCGCTGTCAACATCACTTCCATATCTGTGGATCTCAGAAGAGAAGAAGAAAAATCAGAAGATCCTGAAGGATTTGTAACTTGGTTACTAACTTCTACAACATTTGACATATGAATGTACAGTTAAGTAACTAGTTTGCAGAAATGTACCCGAGGGTAGCGCCACAAGAGCAAAGAGGAGGAGTAACATGTAGGGAGTCCTCATCCTAGATTTTTAGCAATGTTTGTAAGTTACCGTGCCGATGGCCTTTGAATCTTCTCAGATGTTTGTGTGCCTAACTCAGGTGGTTGGCAAGAGTATTTATATTGTATAGTGGTGCCTATCTTTTCTGGAAATATTAATTGTATGGTGACTGTAAAGGTTACGGATGAGCTTATCCAAATTAACAGCAATTAAGAATTAGTAAATTACAACATGGAACGATGGATGATGCCTGTGAAGTAAATGGGAAAGATAGTCATATATATCTTGGCAACAATAAAGAAGTTTACCTTAACAAGGATTGTCGTAATTGGGGTGTTTCTATTTAAACATAACCAATTAATAAAATAATATCCAGCAAGGAATGACGACACGCATGTCACATTGTGGTAGTTAATTTATTATTAAATTGTGCAGTGGTTTGAGGGCAATTAATTTTTAATCCTTTCATACTCCCTCCGATTCACAAAAACTTGTCGGTTTGGGATACGTGCAGTCAAACTTTTGAAACTTTAGTAGCCGATATCTTTTAAAATATTTAGATTGGATGCATGAAAATCATATGTATAGATTCATCTCGAAATGTACTTTCATAATATTATAATTCTATTGGATTTTAAAATATATTACAATACAAATTAGTTGTCAAAGTTGAGTTTTGGGGACCTTATCGATGTCCAAAACGATAACTATTTGTGATCGGAGGGAATGTGATGTGCCCAATTCTACATGAAAACCGATTGTGATGTGCCCAATTCTACATCACAATCGGTTCTAACTTGAGAACCGATTGTGTTGTGAGTCGTTAGATTATTTTTACCCTCAGGCTGAACCCTTCTTTGTTGTTGTTCTGGAGGAAAAAAAGCCGCCGTCGCCCAAAAAACACCACATACTCTGGTTGAAAGCAATAATTGGGTGAGAAATTATGAAATCCTCGAGGTTGGGTGTTTAGAGGGTAAACTTGAAGCCCTAGCTTGAGGAGATTTCCCCTCAATTTTCTCATTTGTGGTTTTTCTTCAAAAAGTGATCATTCATTCAAACCCCTTCAATTTTTGCACTAGGTTTTCTTCAATGGACGCTTCTTTCCGACGGTGTAGGCGGACGGAGCAGTGCCAGAGGTGGCCGGCGGAGGGGATCGTCCACGATAAGCCGTGGCTGATGGATTCGAGGATATGGTGCCGCAGTTGCGCCGCACCCATTCCCGGAGAGGCCGCAGAGGAGGAGGCGAAGTCGACGGTGGCGGTGGCGGCGGAGGAGAAGTCAACTTTGGCGGTGAAGGTGGAGCGGAAGTCGATGATGGCGATGAAGGTGGAGGCAGTGGGGTGTCGGAGTTGTTTCTTGAGGTGCTCATGGTGGCGATGATCTCTGCGGAATGCGATTGATGATCGAGTACTTATACGTGCATTGGACTCCAGCGCTACGGGAAGACGGTCTTCAAAGTGGAATTTGATCACATGGTTTAATGATCTTCGAAAGATGAAGCGTCAACTCGAAACACTGTGTGCCTGTCTTGGAACAAACGGTTAATTTAATTCTTCAGAAGACGAACCGGTCAACTCGAAACACTTTGCGACTGTCTTGGAAGACGAAGCGATATGAACTCCTTGGCAAGATGAAGCTGTCTTGGGAAGGAACATCACAGACAGTTTGTCAATAAAACCGTCTGCGATGACGTAATCGCAGACAGTTTTATCCAAAAACTGTCTACGAAACACAGATGATTTGTAGATAAAACCGTCTGAGATGACGTAATTGCAGACAGTTTTATCAACAAACCATCTGTGATGTACTACATTATATATACGAATTAACAGAGAGCTTACCTCCTCTGTTTTTTTTAGGGTATCCTGGATATTTTCGACGTGGCTGGGATTGAGAGGCATTCTGGTCAAAGAGACCCTAGATTTGGAGGTGTAGATACATTTGTTCTCTGTAATTGCTTCATAATTGCATTATATTAGATCTACCTTGGTAAAGGGGGAAATGAAGATGGTTAATTTGTAGATCTAGCTTGGTGTAGATACATCTGTTCTCTGTGATGTAAAGTAGAAATTTGTTCAAATTTGTGTTATATTTAAGATGTAGCTTGGTAAAGAGGGAAATGAAGCTCGTTAATTTGTAGATCTAGCTTGGTGTAGATACATCTGTTCTCTGTGATGTAAAGTAGAAATTGGTTCAAATTTGCATTATATTTAAGATGTAGCTTGGTAAAGAGGGAAATGCAGCTGGTAAATTTCTAAATCTAGCTTGTTGTAGATACATTTGTTCTCTGTGATGTGAAGTACATACATTTGCTATAGCTTTGTGTAGATCCATTTGTTCTTTTTGATCTAAATTAGTAATTTGTTCTAATTGCATTACACCGAAGATGTAGCTTACATGCATATGTTTACATATCCATTCGTTCTTTCAGATGGACCGAAGCTGGATGTACACTGAGAACCGTGCGAGCGCTGAGTGCATTAATGGTGTCTCCGCTTTTAGAAGAGCTGCAAAGGAAGATATGTTGAACAAGGGAGTGGAATTTATGCCTTTTCCATGCATTGACTGCGATAATCTGAGGATATTTTGAAACCCAGTGTAGATCAAAGCACACTTGATTCTGAGGGGCTTCAAAAATGGGTATATATATTGGACCAGTCACGGTGAAGAGCAGATTACACCGGGGCCAAGTAGTACTACTATCGTCAATGAAGCCAATGATACTCTGGATATTGTCAACGACGTCAACGATACTCCAGATGATATCAACTGTGTTTTGGAAGAGGATAGGTTTCACGATGACAATCTAGATCAAATGCTACAGGATGCAGAAGGGAGCCGTGATGAGCGGCAGTACGTAAAATTCCGAGGCTTGATGGACGACTCAGAGAAACCTTTATTCTCGGGTTGAAAGTCAAAAAACACAAGGTTGTCATCTGTGCTGGAGTTACTAAAATTAAAGGCAAGCAACGGTTGGTTCGACAGGAGTTTCGCAACGCTGTTATGTCTATTAGCAGATATGCTTCCGGAGGGAAACGAGTTGCCGACAACCACCTACAAAGCCAAAATGATTCTCTGTCCCTTGGGAATGGAAGTAGAAAGAATACATGCATGTCCGAATGACTGTATCTTCCATCGCAAAGAGTACGCAAGCTTGCATGTATGTCCGGTGTGCAACGTATCCCGGTACAAGCGTAAAGATAGATCGGATGACGTCGACGAGGGCCCGGAGTTGAAGAAAGGACCTCTTGCTAAGGTAGCATGGTATCTGCCTATAATTCCCTGGTTGAAGCGTTTGTTTGCGTACCCAAAAGAGGCAAAATTGCTTCGGTGGCACTCGGATGAGCTTAAGAATGATGGAATGATTAGGCACCATGCTGATTCCACACAGTGGAGAAACATCGATAGGAGGTTTGAAGAATTCACAGCGGATCCGAGGAACATCAGGTTGGGATTGAGCACGGGTGGAATGAATCCTTTCGGCAACATGAGCAGCCGTCATAGAACTTGGCCAGTGAATATTTGTGTGTACAACCTTCCTCCTTGGTTGTGTATGAAGCGGAAGTACATATTGAGGTCTATGCTCATCCAAAGCCCAAAGCAACCTGGAAATGATATTGATGTATACCTAGCACCATTGGTGAAAGATCTGAACATGTTGTGGGCTCCTGTGGTGCAGGTATGGGATGCACACAAACGGGAGTATTTCACTTTGCGCTGCCTATTATTCTACACCATAAATGATTATCCTGCCCTTGTTAACCTATCGGGGTAGAGTACAAAAGGAGCCAAAGCATGTACCCACTGCTTGGATGATACTGAGAATGTGTGGCTTAATCACTCGCGCAAAACCGTGTACATACGTCACCATAAGTTCCTTCGCAGGAATCACCCATGCCGCAAGATGAAGAAACAATTCGACGGTACGACCGAAGATGGTTTAGCTCCAACGCCTTTAAGCGGGACATACATTCATGATATGGTTAGGAACTTGAATGTTGTGTTTGGGAAGGGAAGTAAATCAAGGAACCGTGATAAGACCATGTGGAAGAAGAGATCAATATTTTGGGACCTATCTTATTGGGATCACCTAGAAGTTCGGCACTGCATTGACGTGATGCACGTAGAGAAGAATGTCTATGATAGCTTGATTGGTCTCTTGCTAAATATTAAGGGCAAAACAAAGGACGGTATCAACGCACAGGTTGACGTGGTCGATATGGGCATCAGAACTGAGTTTGCACCGAAGGAGATCGATAAAGGCCGAACATTCTGTGAACCTGCTTGTTACACTATGTCCAAGGCCGAGAGAACCGAACTGTGCCAGTGCTGGCATCCCCTCAATCCTCGCCGCCAAATGGATCTGATGACGCGCCCAACGTGGAAGGAAAGAGGCGTGGTCAAATAGGGCTTAGTAAAAGGCCTCAGAGCCGATACACCATCACGCCGGTCGATCCGCATGATGGGGCCCCTACTGCGCCCCAAAGGCTGCGATAGCTTTTCGAACCATGTGCGGGATCGTTCGGTTCGGTATGCAATGAAGACATGCTGGAACCCGATCACGAGTTGCAATGTGATATGTTTGGGGAGGATAATTTAGAGCAAATGTTGCGGAATGTTGACAAAAATTACACAGAAAGAGAGTTTGAAAATTTTAAAAGCCTAATGGAAGTCGATGCCAAAGCGTTGTTCTCAGGTTGCAAAGCGGAAAACACCAAGTTGGGTTCGGTCCTTGTATTATTCGAACTGAAGGCAAAACACTGTTTGACAGATACAAATTTCAATACTCTTTCAGTGTTTCTATTGGATGTACTTTCGAAGGGAAATGAGTTGCCAACAAGCATTTATGAAATGAAGAAGCTACTATGTCCCATGGGAATGGAAATAGAAAGGACACATGTATGTCCAAATGATTGCATCTTGTAACATAACGCGTACAAGGAACAGCACATTTGTCCAGTTTGTGGTGTACCCTGATATAAACAAATGGAGTAGCGTAATGATAAGAAGCATAAGAGCGGGGGCAACGGAGGTAAATAGGTTATTAAAGGGGCACTGGCCAAGGTATTGTGGTACTTGCCCATCATTTCCCGTTTGGAGCGATTGTTTGAAAATCCCAAAGAGGCAAAATTGTTGCATTGGTATTATGAATCTTGAAAGAAAGATGGCAAGCTAAGACACCCTGCTGATTCAGCTCAATGGAGAAATATCGATTGAAAACATGAGGAGTTTGATGCTGAGATGAGGAACATAAGATTTGAATTGAGTACCGATGGAATAAATCTATTTGGTAATATGAGCAGTCGTCACAGCACTTGGCCAGTTCTGTTGTATATCTACAATCTTCCTCCTTGGTTTTGCATGAAGCGAAAGTATATCATAATGTCTTGCTAATCTTAAGACCCAAACAGTTGGAAAATGATATTGATGTGTACCTTGCACCACTGATCGAGGATTTGGTAAAATTATAGAACGAGAGGGTCGCGGTGTGGGATGCATACAAAAGAGAACACTTTACCCCTATGGGCTATGATATTTTGCTCCATCAATGATTTATTGGCCCTTGGTAATTGGGCAGGCTACAGTATGAAGGGAGCCAAAGCGTGTTCTTTTTGTGAAGAGGAGATTGAGAGCTTGTGGCTACCAAATTCGAAGAAAACTGTGTACATAGGTCACCATAGGTTTCCACCTCAAAGTCATCGATACCGTAAAATGGATGACAAATTTGATGAGAAGAGGAAAGTTCGTTCGGCCCCATAGCCTATAAGTGGAAGGCAAGTATATTCATGCGTGGAGGATATCAATGTTCAGTATGGAAAGAGCCCGTAAATCTATTCGTCCTAGGACCATTTGGAAGAAGAGGTCGATATTTTGGGAATTACCATACTGGAAGGAGTTAGATGTCCGGCATTGTATTGATGTCATGCACGTTGAGAAGAATATTTGCAGCAGTTTGGTTGGCATCTTGCTGAACATACCTGGGAAGACCAAGGATGGTGTGGATGCTCACCGCGACATGGCCTACATGGGAATCAGACCCAAGCTTGCAGTGATAGAGGAGAATGAAAAGGTCTATACATTTTCGCTACATGCTACACCCTATCCAAGAAGGAGAAAGAAGACCTCTACAAGTGTCTCCATGGTACTCCCTCCATTGATAAATATAAGGCCTATAGTTTGAATGGTCTTATTGAAAAATATAAGGCGTGCATGTAGATTTAATGAGTCTTTCCATATATACCCTTATTTATTCTCTCTCAACCATATGAATTTATTCATTACCACCTACACAAAGTATTATCTCTCATCTTCCAAGACAATTAAGAGGGATATGTAAGTCATTTCCTCTCATGTTTTCCTCAATTTCACCACAACCTTAATCCTTGTGCTAAGTCAAAATACGCCTTATATTTATCAACGGAGGGAGTATTAAAGTTCCATCAGGCTATTCCACAAATATTAAGAAGCTTATGTCCATAAATGATTTGAAGTTGCTTGGTATGAAGTCCCACAACTATCATATCTTGATGACACAAATGCTCCCTGTTGCAATCAGAAATATTATGCCAGAGGATGTCAGGTTGACAATTACGAAGCTGTGTTATTTCTTCAATGCGATTTTTTGCAAGGTTATTGATCTCGATGTGTTAGACAACTTACAGAGCGAGGTGGTGGACTCTATGTTAGCTGGAGATGCATTCCCCCCGTCATTCTTCGACATCATGGTCCACCTTGTTGTACACCTTGTTAGAGAGATTAAGATATGTGGACCTACATTCCTACGTTACATGTATCCGTTCGAGATGTACGTGGGTATATTAAAGTCATACTTGAGGAATCGGTCGAAGCCTGAGGGTAGTATTGTTGAAGGTTATGGGACTGAAGAGGTTATTGAGTTTTGCGTAGACTATCTAGGTAAAAGACAAGCAATTGGTGTTCCTGTATCTCGTCATGAGGACAGACTCACTGGCAAAGGAACCATTGAGACCAAACTAACGAGTCCACGATTTGATATGTATTGCAAAGCGCATTTGACAGTCTTGCAGCATAGCGTAGAAGTTCATCGATACATCAAGCAACACAAGTTGATATTATGAGAAGAGAATCCATATATGGATGAGCTTTCCATCATGCGAGAACACAACGATTGATTTCTCACATGGTTCAAAGAAAAGACGAAGGTCTTCGTTAGTGAGAATGTTAAATGGTTGGCTGATGGATCAAGATTTAATGTACAGACATGGTAAAGGTACGATATTAATGGTTACACATTTTACACTAAAAGTCATGATGCGAAGAGTACTATTCAAAATAGTAGTGTAAATATAGATGCTTTGTCCGATGATCATCACTCGAAAAGAGGATCCTCAACCGCAATGAACTCCTACTACGGGATGGTCGAAGAAATTTGGGAGCTCGATTAAAGAATATACCAAGTTCTATTATTCCGATGTAAGTGAGTGGGACTTCCATATGGAGTGAAGTTCAACAAGAGAGGTTTTACTATTGTAGATCTCAATAGACTCGTCTACAAAGATGAACCGTTCGTCCTTGCGAAGCAAGCAACTCAAGTCTTCTACATGCGTGATCCGGCGAGGTTGCGTGTCGTCCTTCATGGCAAGAGGTAGATCGTTGGAGTTAAAAATATCATAGATAAAGAAGAGTATAACCAATTCGATGAAATACCTCTATTTGCAGATGGGGCATGTCTTAGCTGTGACGATGACACACATGAAACAAATTACATGTGATGGAGCAAAAACAGTGTTGCCAAGTGAAATTCACTTAGGCTCTACACGAACTACCCTCTATGAACATGTCAATCAAGACTTCCAATGCGATGATGATATCAATCTCTTAGAAGAAAAGTGAGACAAAGCATTTAACAGGTTGGCAACCTATTTACAAGGCTTATGACGATACTACAACAAGAGAGTTCATCCAAGAACACTAAATGTGAGAGATTTGGTTCTAAGGCGTATCCAAAATCAGTCTAATTTAAGTAAATTATCTTCGAAATGGGAAGTCCCTTTACTATGGTATCAATCACTCGACGAGGTTCTGTGCGGCTTGCCATGAAGGATGGAAGAATTCTGTCCAACACATAGAACATACAGCATCTTCACAAGTTTTTTGTGTAAATAAGTTTATATAATATTTTATTTACATAAATATCTCTTTAGTGTTATATATATAAGTTATTTTCTGTTTTGATCATCCTCTGAGAAAACATAAAATCACCTTTTTTGATCGACCTCTCTAAAACAACGTACAAGGTTGCAGGTCAGATTCTGAGATACTTCTAATAGAATTTTCATGTAAGCCAGAACTTACTACATTAAAACTTGTTAGATTGACATTATCTTCGATCTGCAGCTAGTTAATACCAAATACAATGTAAAAGAGAATAGGCCCTCAACTCTTTAACTGTTCGTATTCCGACCATGTTGCTGGTCAGTACACAAATAGTTGGGGCCTAGTGATATACTTGGAAAAACAAAAAAAACGGGTAAACAAACAACACAATATAACACAAGGAAAGATATTTTTCATTCATTCAAAAGATTTCATACATATTATTTGATTGTAATCTTTACATTTTTCATATACATCTCAATGGCAGATTGTACTTCTACACGTTTATTGTTGATCTCTTCTTGAGTAGTCAACTTCAGGTCGAGCGCAAGTTTTTCCAACTCAACTGCATCCCTATAGAAGTGCCTCACCTTGACAAAGAGGGCACCCACTTGGACGGTAATAGAGGTCTGGAGTGATGTCTTTATAGTTTGCGCCATGATGGGGATGTGATTTTGGATGATCTTTAATTGGTCGTTCACCCCCATAACTAGCTCATCAACTGACGGATCAGGACTTTAAGCTTTACTTCTTTGCCTTTTATATCTATGGCGATTTTTTGAAACTGTTCAAAAATGAAACTCAGTGGATGTCCTACCTCTCTTAATTGTGGCCATATCCTTCATGAAGAGTTTCATTTGATCTGTCATCTTTTCGATCTCTTCTTTCATCTCCAGTCTCGTCTCTTTGGATTTCTTTTTCTCTGTTTATCTCGAGATGAGCTAGTTTTGTTTGTCTTTTATTATATTTTTTAGTTCTGCAAAAATTAACGATAAAGCCATTATTTATTTCTTACAAAAAAAGATAAGCAGGTCAGAGTAAGGTCTTGTTATTTTAGACTCCTTTGCCTGAAGAGCAGCCTTATGTTCTTCTGAGAGTCTTTGGACTTTATCTTCATTCCTTTTAAAGGTATCATGGAGTCTAGCAGTCTTATCTTTATGATATTTGACCTTTTCAGAAACTTTGACAAGATCAAATTTATAACCCTTGGCGATATTTTAGACCACAAAGAGTTTCTTTTCTAATTCCTTTATTTGTTATTCCAATCTGTTCTCGAACAGACTTGTTAGAAGCCTTGTTAGAATAAAAATCTTGTAAAAACAAAACGAAGAGCACATTTCTCAAAACAAACTATATCATCCCAAAATTTGGCTCAAAATAATATTATATTGTTATTCAAGCATTTTGTGAATTTTGTGAATTTTCAGAATTTTTTGGAAATTAATTGGATTTTATTTTGTATTTTGAACTATGTTCAATTAAAGACATTATATTATTCTATGGAAAGTTTAAATAAAGTTTTATCAAAAATATTTTATTTGAGTTCCAAATATCTTAAAGTGTTTTCTGGAATTGTTCTAGAATTTATTAGATATTTTTTCTATTTTATTTGGCTCTGTTTATTTTTTGGAATTATTTATAATCAAAAAGATTTGAAAATGCCAATGAATAGTATTGTGCCGG
The DNA here is from genome assembly GCA_036346275.1 of Otatea glauca. Lineage (NCBI taxonomy): Eukaryota > Viridiplantae > Streptophyta > Magnoliopsida > Poales > Poaceae > Otatea > Otatea glauca. The sequence continues at coordinate 82,105 of JAYEVK010000467.1, read as the reverse complement.
AACCTCATCGGGCCCATTCTTGTGCGTTCTCAGCCCGGTCCATTTTTCCCTATGCGGCCCGGTCTGGTTTGGTTGAGCAATCGTGGCCATTGGATTGGGCATGTACGGGTATGATCAGGTGGAAACCCTAACAGTTCTTTGCCATCTGATCTTGATGAACGGTCGAGATGGTTCGGGTTGGATAAAACCCTAATGTCTTTAGGCCATCAGATCAATTTCGTAAGCAGCTCGGATTGCGCCACGTTTCATGCGATGGAGGCCATCAGATTGTTGACGCGTGTTCGGCCCAGATTCCGTCTTCCCCATGTCGTCGCCACCATATGGGATTTGGAGACCGCCGCCGTGTGGAATAGGGATTCTGCTCGTTCACGCCCATCGAGGGGTATAAAGTCCGCCGGGTCATCTCTTGAGCATCCCTAAACTTGTGCGCACGATTTCGTCCGGTTAGATCTGCTTGAGGTGTCTTCGTTATTCCACAACTGCTCATCGGAGTTGAGGATCTTGCCACCGTGCTTTTCCGCCGAGAGCTTTGTCATCGAGGAGTATCCGTCGAAGTCAAGCATATATCCGAGGTCGTCGTGTTCAGAGCTTCTACATCCGCACTGTATCGGTGCGATTTCGTCGCTGTTTTGCCATTTTGTCATTGTCATCCTCGACACTGGCGGAGCTCACGGCCGTCTTTTCGTTGGAGTTCATGGGGTGAAGCCTTCGAGTTTAGCGTGGTGTGGCTTCTCGTCGGAGTTCATGGGGTGAAGCCTTCGAGTTTAGCGTGACGTTGAAGCCACCTCATTTGCTAGGACAGCGCCCTGTCATCTTCCTTGCTTGCGTGGACGTTTGTGTGGCAACCGAGTTGTTGCTGCGTCATCGGCCACATGGACACTGAGGGGCCCACTTGTCGGTCTGTTCTACCTATGTGCTGGGTTCACGGTGGGCTAGATCCAGCCGTGGAAAAGATCCACGGACAGGGGCCCATGTGTCAACCTAGAGGTTTTTCAGAGTATTTAATTTATGTGCTGACATCAGCAATGATGTAATAAATAGAATTTCTAGTACAAAAATAATTTGGAAAATAATTAAATTCCTATTTTAGTGATTTTTCTTTTATTCAAATTTTTCGAGAGCCTGTTCTTCCACATACGAGCTCCGATTGAGGCGATTCAAATTTTTAAAATTTTTTAAAATTGAGATATATTTATTGATGAATTTTATTTGATTTTTAGAATTGGTTTGATCTCTATTTTTTTTTATTTAGTGTTCTCTTCGTTACGCGTAGACGTTGAAGTATTCGAAAAGTTCGAGGAGGAATCGTTGACTCAAGACCAAGGTCTAGAGCAAGAATAAGGGATTTTCTAAGGCAAGTTGTACTTTGATTATGTTGAACCCAGTTTACAAAAACTGCTATGTTGATTTACATTATTGCATGATATTTTATGTGTACAAATGTTTTAAAATAGTTTGGGATCTAGATAGTCTACCCAATTGAATTATACCCAACCTTGTCATTTGTATGTCATGATTATTTATCACCCTAGGATGGTTCATTAATAGTTGGTGGCTAATAGATACCAATGCGGGTTGGTTAGATCGTGAATAGTCTGCTTAGCTATGCCACGTCAACTAATGTGTTTTGGAATATCAAAAATGAATCTTGACTAATGAAATTTGGAACATGTTTATGAAAGGTGTGTCGGGTGTTGTCTCACAATGATTTTGAGTTGTAGTGACATGTATCATGAAACGATATTGACTTGTTGATGGCACGTGGTGCATGGTAATCAACTAGGGTGGTAAATAATTTAGATTGGGGCAAGTGGCAAGAGGCAGTGTGCCAGAAGGGAAGAGTGTTTATGTAAGTCTTGCCTCGGTCAATTAAGGACTTAACCTTGCATGCCTTTGAACTGAGTCAATCGTGGAACCACATGTCTGGTGTGGGACAGACCTAACTTAGTAGGATTACCGATATCTTAACATGTGGTACCTCAGGTGGATAATCACATGGAAGTGTGGATACATGTAAGTGTGGTTATAGCGGAGGTGTCGAATATCTAAACATGGGGTATGTGTCCACAGAGGATACATGAAGGATATGTCCTAACGACATGCAGAGATTCCGGATATCACGGCCCAGTTCATGGGATAAGATATGCGCGGAAGAGATAACTCCATATTAGGAAGGACTCGATCATGTTCTTGTTACGAGGAAACCAACTCGAGTACGCCTGATATTCAAGGAAGTTTGGATACGCTGCGAAGATCACGTGACGATGGACTCCTCATCGGCTACGATCTGGTACTCCAAACCGACTACAACTCAACTTGAGGGTGGGCTACCCCAACTATATAAAGCCGGGGGTAGGGGTCCTCAAGGGAGGGGAATTCTGAAGAGAAGAAAGAGAGAAAGGAGAGAGAACAATTCTCAGAAGATTAGCCATTTAAAGCTTTTAAGCAAGTAATCCTTTTTTGCGCATAGAGCTTAGGAGCCGACAAAGCCTGTTTTGTCATCCTCTAGCCATAGCATAGCCTTAGCTTGGGTGCAATCCACATTGTAACTAGGGCTAGACACATTGATCTGTACTTTGTTCATTGACTCCATACATCATCCATACAAGAGTAGGGTATTACTCCGCCCGGGGGGCTCAAACCTGTCTAAATCGTGTCCTTCCGATTTTGTGCTTAACTCTGCTAACCCGAGTGTATAAATTTATTATCGATTTTCTAACCTTCGACAGGAGGATGTGGTGTACTATGTCCCACATCAATCCAACGGTTTGTTAGTCCTATACTTCACCTCCGTTAAGGGAAGGGATAGTGAATGGCTTACCGGGAGGGTCAATGTTGGGATAAAAGTTGTCATGATTGCTCTGCCAACACACCAAATGAAGTGTGTTTATAGCTTGGCCTCAAAGAGATTGGTCATGTCTAGGGATGGCAATTGTGCCCGTTTACCCACGTGCCCGCGGGTAAATACCCGAATAGATGCAGGTATGGGGTGTCTTTCTTTGACCACGGGTATATAAGCGGGATTAATTCTTTGCCCATTGGGTAAACAGATACGGGTATGGTTAAGCTATACCCGTACCCGTACCCGTTTTACCCGTTTACCCATGAAATGTACTAACACGTGGGACATGGAATAAACCCTAGAATGCCGACTTGCTGAACATCGACTCTAGTGACCAGTCCAGAGTTCAGAATAGATCTCCCAAATCGCCAGCCGCATTCTTCACCCACGCTCCTCCCCTATCGCTAGATCCGGCTTCCTCTCCCATGCTCCTCCCCCAAATCTCAAGATCCAACTTCCTCTTCCAGCGCTAGCCGCATTATTCTCCCACGCTCCTCCCCCAAATCTCCAGATCCGGCTTCCTCTCCCACGCTCCTCCCCAATCGCCTCCCTATCGTCGGTAGCCCTACATCCCTGCCGTCGGTCGCCCTGCATCCCTACCCTGAGCCACCTCCAGAGTCTGGCCGCCCTGCATCCCTACCCCGAGCCTCCTCCAATCACCAGCCGCCCTGCCTCCTCCCTACACTGAGCCGCCTCTCGTCGCCCTGTCGCCGACCGCCCTACCTCCTGCCAGTCTAAGACGGCACCACGCCACCAGGAGTCCATGACTTGCCTCCTCCCTACACTGAGCCTCCTCCCATAGCCCTGCCTCCTCTCTACACTGACACACCTCCCATCGTCGTGCCCGACAACCTTCAGGTCCGCTCCTTTCCTTTCCCTCTGCCCTCCTCTGGATCTCTTTGTTTGTATGCGTGCGGCTTGTGCTTGCGTGGTTGCGTGCCTATGTTCTTGAGAGCCTTTGCAATGGTGCAATTTCTGTGTAATGTGGTCAATGATTGTGTGTCAAGTGAAATGTATGGGGGAACAAGAAGGGCGTAACGCATTTGAGTTGCAAGGCTTAAGTTTGTGAATTTTCCGATCGGTCGATCTATTTTACAATGCAATGTTGTTGGTTCCTGAGAAACCAGCCAACATAGGAAGTGAACTGTGCTGAAGAGGGTGGGCGATTTCAATTAAGTTTGGATGAGAGAAGTAGTATCCAGGAAATTGGCAATGCACATTACTCCATTAGAATGAGAACAATAATGGAACAAAAAACTATTTGCGCATTACCTCTATTTGCACTTCTTTTGCTTGTAGCCATGTAGCGGTGTCTAATCAAGTAGCCTGTGAGAGCGTCAGTAGATGTTCATGATTTCTATCATATCTATTTACAAAGAGTGATTTGTCTGCCACAGCAATGTTTGGGCCTTGTGTGAAGGCATCTTAAAGTGCATTTTTTCGTGCACTAAATTTTATATTCACTATCTTTTTTCCCTTAATTTTCTGAATTGGTTACCCTAGTTGCTAACCAATAATCAAGTCTTGTTTCATTGAGCAGATATTGAAGTTCATCCTGACATAAAGAAGACTTTCTGGGATCCACAGAACTGGCCAAAATATGTTCTTGTTAGATATGTTCTTGAAAAGGGTTGCTTATTAGCCTTTGTTTGAGCTGTTGGCAGGTGATGGGTATGGGCGATGTTCTTCGCCCACGAAGCTTTGCGGGTATGCCCGCAGGGAGAATTCAGGGTTGTGGCCACGGGTATGGGCAAGTAATATTCGTGCCCACCGTGCCCAATTGCCATCCCTAGTCATGTCGTGTAGGTAAAGTGAATAACCTCTGCAGAGTGTTGAATCTATTCGGATAGCCGTGATCACGGTATTGAGCAATGCTCGAAAATTGCAGTTAAGGGTTAGATTTTGTAAAATAAAAACATGGATGGAAAGGTAGGAAGCCATTGGAAAGTTTGGAACTTGACTTAGGGCTGGATGCCATGCTTACCTGAGAAATGATGAAAATTATTATTTAATGTTATTTGTTTTATTGTCTTCCCAATCTACTTATAGTATTCATTTATAAATGCTACTTTACTGCAAAGTAACCATGTTAGCCATTTCTTTGGAATAAGCCCTTACATATAGTTATGATAGAATTGCATTCTGTGCACAACTTATTAAGTGCTTTAAGTACTCACCCATGCCAACAACATCACCAGTTGAGGAAGAATCTACACCAGCTTCAAGGAGGAGTTCTAGGAAGAGACTAATGTTTAGGGCACGAGCCTTGTCAGTTGCCTGTGGTATACTGAGGGGGTTATCTACGTTTTCATTCCACTGCAGTATAATTTGTTATTTGCAGTTTAGCCTTGAGAGGTATAATCATGTAAGTTGACCACAAGGTCATTCAACAGGTATTATTCAATAATTGAAGTCTTCTATTATGTTTCCGCTGTGTATGATTGTGATTATCATCTATGTTGAGCTTATGTGTACTAGCATAATCTTGGACTAGTGCAAAATATATAGAGGGTCCGAATTTGCATATTCAGGCCCCGACAGAGGTGGTATCAGAGCCATACTGACTGTAGATCTTGGTTGTAGATAGTATGGTCATCTCTATAGAACCTTGAAAATTATTTTCTTAATTAAGAATTAATTTGAAATAATAATAAGTCCATGACTCATCTTATTCTTCTATTCTTTACCCTTTACTAAAATTTCTTTCCTTTCCCCTGTTATTAAGTTGAAAATCTTATCTGAGTTGTTTCTAGTAGATGATGATATACCACACCTAAGGAGAAAGCATTGGGTGCCTATTGCTACCCTGAAGATCGTGAAGAAAGGAATAATCAAGCTCGAGGAGCAGTGGATCAATGAAGTGTTCTCGAAGCTAGAAGAGCTAGTGCTTAGAGTAGCCGGTCGAGACTCATGTGTGGGAGTCGCATCTGCTTAAGATAGAATTGTTGCTCATTTAGGCGGTAGTTTTGTGTGGTTAGGTTGATTTGGTTCTTCCATGATTGCTGAGTGTGCAGTATGAGTTGCACTGCTCTTTAGCTTTTGTAAGTAACCATAACAAGTTATAAATATTGATTGCTTAAGTTGATTGGGTTAAACCTATCTCTCCTGCTTTAGGATTCATGCACCTTACCTATGCTGTTTATTCTCCTCTAACCCTGTGAAGTAATCAAGCAGATGGTGCAGACTCGTGGAAACAACAGAGTCAACGAAAGTGGAAGCCGAACCAATGACAATCCCGATGATGAAGCTTTTCCTCAATAGTCATCGCCAATAGATGTGCCAAACTTGGGAGCTTTTCTCGTTACTCAGACTCAGCTGATGCAGACTACGATGCAGAATATGATAACTCAAGCTGCCATCAATAATAAAACTCAAGACAACAACAATGGATCTCGTCCTTATTCCATGCTAACAGACTTTATGAGGACACGTCCACCAACATTCTCGAGGAATGTCAATCCTTTAGAAGCTGATGATTGGCTCAGAACCATAGAGAAGAAGTTGCAAATAACTCAATGTGAGGGTAATGAGTGAAGAGGAACGCGGTATGCTACACTAGCAAAAAAAATCTATAGCATAACCAGAAAGCTACTCGCTAGAAGGGGATCACTGATTAGATTACCACTAGACGCGCAGTTGCGGAATCCTTCGCGCGTCGATTTAGTGGATCGTCCTCACCGCAGTCGTTGCGTCGATGGAGTGGATCGTCCTCGCCTCGCCATGGATCGTCCTCCCACGCCGCAGTCGCAACAGCGTGACCGCAGTAGTCCACACGTCCAGGGATGGAACACCGTGCGTCGTTGTGCAAGCACCTGGTCGCTCGGCAGGGGCAGCGAGAGGAGGAGGCTAGGGTTTCAGGTGAATCACTTCTAAACCGTGGAAAGCACACCCTGTGCCCACCCTCCTCCCCTCCTTATATAGCCACGAGATGAAACCCTAAACCAGGGCCCATCAGCGTGCTAAGCCCACAAGGTCCATTAATTACGGATCCAATCCAAATTAATGCGTCCCAGCCCATTAAGTGTGTGACCCTGCAGGTTCACGTACGTTTGGACATGGATTCAGAAAACTCCTTTTCAATCCAATAGTTGGTAGCAGCTCCTTGCAAAGTATGCCAACTCCCAAACATACTATGATCAAATCGGACAGAACCTATCAAAAGTACTCATGTAATAATCCCTTTGCCAAGTATATGAAGATTGAACTCAAGGCGAGAAGCATGTCATCCTTTGATGATTCAATCCATCTCTCGTATCCGTGATATATTAATAAGTTATGATTGACTCCTCAATCACAGCATGGCCATGCACTTCTTTAATCATATCACACGAGTGGCCTTATCATATATCTCCGTTTCATTTGTGGCAAATTCCATCTTGACTGCTCACTTCCCTCTACACGTTTCATAGTAAACATGAAAGCTACCTTTATAACTATCCGGTTAGGAAGTAGTGTTTGATAGCCCCAAGGAAAACTATTACACATGTAGGGAATATGACAATCTCAGGTCTAAGGATCATACATCTACTATGTATGAGATACACTGATGACACATAAGAATGAAACATTCTCGCAGTGTCCCATGGCTGGTCTATCTAACCCATGTTCTTCAACATGCGTCCACAATGTATAGATGATATCTCCATATTCCATAATCTATGAAGCATGATCATCGATCACTACATGTGCTGATCTATTCATCGTTGTCCTATACGATGATATCCAATTAGAGATATTTATCGAATTATATCAATAAGTAAAGAGCTTCATAAGCAAGTCACATACTTGTTGATCAATATAATGATATACATTCATTGGACCAATAATCATATTATTATTCATAAACATAGTCATGTTACAATCATCTAAATGATTGCCTCAAGGGCATAACACTAACAATGAGAAGGTGCTCTATGCTTCACATCAGTTGAAAGGAATTGCTGCTGATTAGTGGGAGAATTACTGTGCTGCCCATGAAGCCCCACAAAATATTACATGGGAGGAGTTTACTGCTGCTTTTCATCGATGTCATGTTCCTGAAGGAATGATGGAGTTGAAGAAAGAGGAATTCAGGGCGCTTAGGCAAAGAAGCCAGTCAGTGGTGGAGTATTTGAATAAGTTTACACAGCTTGCACGCTATGCTCCTGAAGATGTTTCTACAGATAAAGAAACACAGTCTCGTTTCATGAAGAGACTAAACTCTGGCTTGCAACTGGGTTTGACTACCTATAATTTCCCTGATTTTCAAGAGCTAGTTAATAAGACCATAATTCTGGAAGACAAACTTAAGGAATTGGGCGAGGATCGTAAGCACAAGATGACTCAACAAGAAGGACATCCAAATTAGTTAAGGTTGAGAATAACTCCTCAACAGTTTCAAAATTTTCAGCCTCAGACTGCAAACAAGATATCATCTCCTCTACCGCGTTCATCTAGTCAGAAGTGCCAGACACCTACTCAAGAAATCACTACGCTAAGAACAAATCATTAGACTTCAACCAAGCACTGTTACAGTTGTCAAAAGCCAGTGCACTTTGCCAATATCTGTCCCAAGAAAGGAGGTATCATACCTGTTCGTTTCAACCTTGATTCTACACCTGCAAAGATATCTGCACTAGGAGTAAATCGTGGATCAAATCAAGCTGGAGCTACGCCCTAGGCCATAGTGAGAGGTCATGTTAACCACGTTATAGCTAATGGATCTCAAGAGGCATCAGACGTCGTACTGGGGAAGTTCCTAGCTAACTCAGTACCTGCAAATATTATGTTTGATTCTGGAGCTTCACATTCTTTTGTTTCTCAAATTTTTGCAAAAGAAATGGGTTGGATGTTATGCATCTTGAGTATATGTTATTAGTTCATTCCCCTATATCAAAACTCAAGTCTAATCTAGGATTTTCAGGAGTTAAGTTGCTTATTGATAGAGTAGAGTTCCAAGCGAATCTTGTTGTGTTGGGTACTCAGTCCCTAGATATTATCCTTAGAATGGATTGGTTGTCCAAGCATAAGGCTATTTTGGATTGTGGTCGAAGAGTTGTGTCAGTTGAAAGCCCTAAGGGATAAAAAGTGGAGTTTCAAGTGCAGTTTGCGATAGTCAGCTGATGGCTAATAGAGTTAAAGCTGTTAGTTTGGAAGAAGTGCTAGTTGTCAGAGAATACCATGATGTGTTTCCCAAGGATTTGCTTGGTATGCCACCAGATCAGGATATTGAGGTTGTGATTGAGACAGTGCCTGGTACGGCACCAATAGCGAAAAGACCGTATCGGATGCCTACCGATGAGTTGGTTGAGATGAAAAAGAAGATCGAGGAGTTGCTAGAGAAAGGTTTTGTGAGACTTAGTTCGTCTCCATGGGGACCGCCTGTTCTATTCATCAGAAAAAAAGATGGAAATTTAAGGATGTGCATTGATTTTCAAGCTCTTAACGAAGTGACGATCATGAATAAATATTCTCTACCTAGGATCGATGATTTGTTTGATCAGTTAGGAGGAGCTGTAATTTTCTCTAAGATAGATCTTCGATCAGGATATCATCAATTGAAGATTCGTGCTGAAGATGTTCCTAAGACTGTATTTTCTATGCGATATGGACATTATGAGTTTACGATCATGTCTTTTGAATTGACCAATGCTCCTGCATATTCATGAATATGATGAATGAGGTTTTCATGGAATATTTGGGCAAGTTTGTTGTCGTTTTCATATATGACATTTTGGTATAGTCCAAGTCTGAAGCAGAACATGTAGAACATTTGAGATTAGTCCTTGAAAAGCTACAAGAGTAACAGCTATACGCTATGTTTAGCAAGAGTGATTTTTGGAAGGAGAAAGTTGAATTCGTTGGATATGTGATGACTGCTAAAGGAGTTGCTATTGATCCAAACAAAGTTGAAGCATTGTTGCATTAAGAACAACCCAAATTTGTAGTTTTCTAGAGATGGCAGGATATTATCGTTGATTCATCGAAGGATTCTCGACAATTTCCTCACCGCTTACATAGTTGTTGAAAAAAGAGAAGAAGTTTGCTTGGATGCTGGAGTGCGAAAAGAGTTTTCAGGAATTGAAGAAACGTCTAATGACAGCACCAGTGTTAATGTTGCCAGATGTTCAGAGAAGCTTTGATATTTACTGTGATGCATCCAGACAAGGGCTTGGATGCGTATTGATGCAAAATGGTAAGGTTGTTGCATATGCATCAAGGCAATTAAAGCCACATGAGGAGAATTACCCTACGCGTGATTTGGAGTTAGCTGCCGTAGTGCATGCTTTAAAGTTATGGCTTCATTATCTCATTGGTAATAGATGTGAGATATATACAGATCACAAGAGTTTGAAATATATGTTTACTTAGTCGGATCTCAATATGAGATAGAGGAGATAGTTGGAGTTGATAAAAGATTATAATGTGGGAATCCACTATCATCCATGAAAAGCTAATGTGATAGCTGATGGTTTGAGCCGTAAGAGCCACATTGCTAGTATGCTAGTTCAAGAGGATCAGTCCAAGTTATGCAAGGAACAACAGAAGTTGAAATTGGAAGTTGTTCTAGAAAGATTCTTAGCTACCTTGGAAGTAAAGCCGACTTTAGAAGATCGGATTAGAGAAGGTCAAAAAGATGATGAAAAGATCAACAGGATCAAGTACAAGAAGGATGAAGGCTTAACCAAGGATTTTACTTTGGATGATCAAGGTACTATGTGGTTTAAAGGTCGGATTTGTGTACCAAACAAGAAGGACCTTAAGCAGTTGATTCTTGAGAAAGCACATGATTCTAAGTATTCGATTCATCTAGGGAGTGCTAAGTGTATCAGGATCTTAAAGAAAGGTTTTGGTGGCCTAATATGAAACGTGAAGTTGCTGAACATATTACTTTATGTGATGTAAGTCAGAGAGTGATGCCAATGCATCAGAGATTTGCTGGTTTGTTACAGCCGTTGAAAATTCTTGAATGGAAGTGGGAGAAAATCGGTATGGATTTTATTACTGGTTTGCATAATACCAAGAGTGGTTATGATTCCATATGGATCATCGTGGATCATTTTACCAAAGTTACCCATTTCATACCAATTAAGTCTACTTATTCAGGAGATCGGTTGATAAAGTTATATATGGGATTGATTGTATGTTTGCATGGTGTGCTCAAGAAGATAGTATCAGATAGAGGTACCCAGTTTACCTCGAGATTTTGGAATAAGTTGCATCAAGCAATGGGAACGCGTTTGAATTTTAGCACAGCTTATCATCCACAGACAGATGGTCAGACTGAGAGAGTTAATCAGATTTAGAGGATATGCTGAGTGCTTGTGCTTTAGCTTATACTACCTTGTAGGATAAAAGTTTGCTGCATGCTGAGTTCAGTTATAATAATATTTATCAAGAAAGTTTGTAGATGTCACCATTTGAAGCTTTATATGGTCGTGACTATCGTACTCCGTTGAATTGGAATGAGACAGGAAAGTATTTGGTGTTTGGGCCTAATATCTTAAGGAATCCGAAGAGCAGATTGCTATGATCAGAGAGAGGTTGAAAGTAGCTCAGTCGAGACAGAATAGTTATGCTGATAATCATCGTCGAGAGTTAAGCTTTGAGCTAGAAGATTTCGTGTATCTCAGAGTTACCCCTCTCAAAGGTGTTGAATGATTTCATGCTAAAGGAAAACTTGCACCAAGATATGTTGGTCCGTTCAAAATCTTAAGCCATCGAGGAGAGGATGCATATTAGTTGGAGTTGCCTCAATCGTTGGCAGGAGTGCATAATGTATTACATGTGTCTCAACTTAAAAAGTGTCTTTGAGCGCCAACAGATTAGACACTGTTGGAAGCAATTGAGCTATAGGAAGATTTGACTTATAAGGAGCAACCGATTAAGATTTTGGATGTTATGGAGTGCAAGACCAGAAACAAGTCGATTCGCTTTTGCAAAGTTCAGTGGAGTAACCATTTCAAAAGTGAAGCTACCAGGAGCAAGATTTGAAGTCAGAGTTTCCTAACCTATTCTTTATTTAGCCCAAAATCTCGAGGTCGAGATTCTGTTAAAGAGGGAGGTTTGTAACATCCCAAAATTTAGCTCAAAATAATATTATATTGTTATTCAACAATTTTTTGAATTTTTAAAATTTTTAAAATTTTCTGGAAATCATTTGGATTTTATTTTGTATTTTAAATTATGTTCAATTAAAGACAATATTTTATTCTATGGAAATTTTAAATAAAGTTTTATTACAGATATTTTATTTTGTATTTTAAATTATGTTCAGCCGTAGGCGCCTCGGCTTGACCGTCGCCGTTTCGGCTTCCACACGAAGCGTCGCCGACCTCGGCGCTCGGCCGTTCGGCTCCAGCCTGAAGCTGATGCCACCTGCTCGCTCGCAGCAACGGTGTCGATCCGCCCTGCGCACAAAGTGTCGCCGCCGGCCTTCGCCCCCACCACGCACGAAGCACCAAGTCGCCTGCCGCCAAGTCGTCGAATCCCAACGCGCTATGATCCGCTGGCACTGTGGAAGAAGTCGGAGAGACGGCGCACGGGGAAGAAGCCGTATCGGCGAGAAGGCAAGGCGGCGTGCGTGGAGGAAGGCGTGAGAAGGAGAGGAGGCGCGCGCGGGCGCACGCGTGGAAAAGCTTGGGCGGCGATAGCCTTCGCTGTGGCGGCTACTGCCAGGCTCTAATGGGCCGAAGAGGCATGGCCCGAAGGCCGCACGACCGGGAAAAGAAAAAAAAAGAAAGAAAGAAAAAAAAATAGCAGATTTGGCTCTGTTTTAATTTTTTTAGCTTTATTCTCTGCATTTATGAATATTCTTTATGAATTTTGAATTCATTGCTTTATTTAGTATACTGGAAATGCATGGCAATTTAATTCCTGCATTTTATGATTTTTGCAACCTCTCTCTATTAGATTACACGCAGTAATCTTATGACGGAATTTTGAAATCATGCAGATGTCCGACATCGTGAACCGTGAGTTTGAAGAACTGGCCCCACATGGTCAGAACTACCTCACTTGGGCATCGAACGTGAAGATCGTACTTGGGGGCAAGAAGCTTCGTGCTGCGATCGGCCTAGGGTCCTCGAAGGACGCGCAACCAACCGCTGAGCAGAACGATCAAGCCTAGCATTTTCTCAGGCACCACCTCTCAGCCACTCTGAAGAATGAATACATGGCTGAGGAGAGTGCACTTGAGCTTTGGACTGCACTTCAGAAGCGGTTCGAGAAGCTCAAGTACACCATCTTGCCCCAAGCATAGCAAGATTGGGTCCGTCTGAGGTTTGCGGACTACAGAATAGTGGTCGAGTACAATTCTGCCTTGCACAGAATTTGTACCAATCTCTCCCTATGTGGCAAGAAGATCACTGACAAGGAGAAGATTGAGAAGACTCTCCACTTTTCACCCAAATGCTATCCAGAGTGCCCGCAGCTATCGTCAGGATGCATACAAGGAGTATAGCGAACTAATTGATGTCATGAAAGTTGCGGAGTCACAAGATGATGTTCTACGCAAGAACTTCGTCTCACAGCCATCTGGAAGAGGTATTGGCACAGAAGTCAATGCCAATAGCTATAAGGTGAAAAAGCCCACTCATAGAAAGAAGGGCAAGCAGGGTGGAAAAGAGAAGTACCAGGCCAAGGGAAAGTCCAAAGCCCCAGTGAAGAAGGATGACAAGACACACGCCAGGCCGTATAGACAGCAGAACCAAACGTGCTTCAGTTGTGGTACTTGGGGACACTGGTCAAAAATATGCCGGGAATCCAAGGAAGTGATCAACTGTAACACCCCGGCATCTATCATGCCCGAATGCTACCAAACATAGAAACTCTAACAATTAAATATCCCAAAACAAGCTAAATTCCAGCAAGGTTACCAATTGCTAATACCGAAAATTCGGCAGCATAACATCTGTTTTTATCATGAATTTAGCAACGTTAATATCCTGGCAAGTAATATCAATATATAAAGCATCTAAAGAAGCAATGAACATAAATGTAACAACCACAAAATCTCATACTAACAGTTCCAATCTCACTACAAAAAAAACGAACCCAATGAGAGATTTAAGCACTCCAATTGACCATTTAACAAGTTTCATGGCCTTTACTTATTTCCAAGAATTCAAATCGTAACTTATAACATTGCCTAAAGTGAAATGCTACGTGAGGAGGTGTAACTAATCCCTTATCCCGCATGCCGACTTTTTGGTACCTAAAAAAAATAACATTAAACACAAGAGTGAGTTTAAAACTCAAGAAGCATAATGAAATGAGTGAGAGAATCATTTAGCACCACCAACAACATATTCATCATTTTCATATTCATAATATCGTTAACAATTCGTACTCATCTCCTTGAATAAGATGCAATGCCATGCGATGCACATGTCCTCTCAAAGGCGTATCTGGGGTATAGTGAGTGCACACCCGTCGGTGTGCACCCTCTTCCCCCTTCCATCCCGTAGATGGAGGGTGCCTACTCCTCGCTTCCATTCGCCACGGTGAATGAAATCACGATGTAGGACTTACTCTATGGCTCTCCGGATTAGTCATAACTTTCTCACCGGCTTTACCGGACTAGTTAGGACTTTCTCACCGCCCTGGCCAGATTTCATGCCATGAATGCAACATGTACTAGTAACCCAAAACAACATGTACAACAATTTTATCTCATCTTGGCATAGCATTACTATGAATCAAGTCCTCATATCCTGGTTAACATTAGACATAGCAAATTAATCTATCAGTTACTCGTTCATCACATAAGCATCAACATAACAAACCACTCATCAACTAGTCCATGGCACACACAGCATCTCTAACAATTTCCTACCACACACTACCCATTCCAAAACACTTGTCTTAACCACGAGGAGCGGAGTGACGCGGGGTTGAGGCCACTCCTGAAGATACACCACCTGAGAATAAATCACATACAACTCAACAATACACTTCCTAGCATGTTCAATAAAAAATTTAGCGACATCAAATCTACGCCTTTCATAACGCCCCATAACTTTCTCACTCGACGAACCAAAACCGTCTTTCCGCTGTCCCGATGGTTTTAAGGTTATAAATCCCACCCTTATAACCCAAACTCCAGGGTCCAAGCCCTATATGAAACTCCTGAAAATTACCCACATAATACCTGTGAACCAACTCTCTCAAATAAAACATTTAGCCACTCATGACTAGCCCTGAAACCCGGTCTGCCACCACACTGGACAGTAGACTTCCAAATAGCATTACTAATTTTCTACCATTCCAAATGAAGTAAAGGAGGACATTTATGAAATATAAAATAAATTTCCTAAGTTAATCTAATTTTTAGAAAAATTAATTCAACATCTAGATAGCCCTACACTGCAGATTTCCGTGACTGCTGCCAGCAGGGACAGATTCTGTACAGCAGTTAGAAAAACAGCCATAACTTTTAAACCACCCAACCAAAATTCGTGATCTTGGTCTCTAAATAAACTTAAGACGATTATCTACAACTTTTCCAACAGGCAACCCCTCTGGAAATGATGGGAACTATTTTTAATCTCAGCCCTAACACAGAGGTTTGCGCTGTCCGAATCAGACCACGCCCCAACCCCCGCTTTTCCCCCATCTCCAACCTGATCACAGCACAAAAAAAATGGATACTACTGAGCCCTACCCAACCTCCAGCACCCAAGGTACCCCAAAAACAAACTAGGAACATCATACCTTCCAAAGGATCAATAGATCGATGACGAACACGGAACCCGTCCCTCAAATCGCGCAAACCTCTCCTCACCTCGCAGCCCAATCCTCTCCACTGCACTCAACCAAGGATGCAACCACCAAGGGACCCTAGAGCAGCACCATGGAGGGAAGAAAGGGCAGGGAACCTCCCATGGAGGAGGAGGCGAAGGAGAAGGAAGGGGGAAAGAGGAAGGGGCAGCTAGAGGGGATGAAAGGGGAGAGGTGGCTGCTGCCAAGGGGGAGGGGATGTGCAGCTGGGGGGAGGGGAAAGGGTTGTGGCTGGGAGGGGAAAGGAGAGGGAAAAATTAGGGTTAGGGGTTTCTCCCTCCCACCTGGGCCAAAAGTTGACCCAACACCGCCTCGAACGGCCCAAGACTGAGAATGAGCCCCCCCAAAACAGCCCACACCGCCCGCGAACAACCCAGGATGACCCACGATAGACTTAAATTAAAATGGGACATTACAGTCTCCCCCCCTTAAAAGAATTCGACCCCGAATTCTAAGCACGTCCCAAAGCGACAACTAAACCATACTGAAAATTAAATCTCATCACAAACCTGGAGGGAACAATTCAGGGTACTTCTCATGCATCTGAGACTCTAACTCCCATGTCGCTTCCTTCTCTGACTGATGTGACCACAAAACTTTGACAAATTTAATGGTTCTATTCTTTAACACTCGCTCAGAATTCCCCAAGCGATAAACCAAATTCTCAATTTAACGATCGGCGAGAAGTGGTTTGACTTAGCTCAACTAAGTGAAACTTCCCATTATTCCCCATTCACTCAAATTTCTACTAAAATTTGCAAGAGACAAAATTCCCTAGCAAACTGGATTCCAAGTTATTTCCCAAAGCAGACATCTTATAAGAATTTTTCTCAATCGTAATCCTCAATCTCACCCACTAAAAGGCCCAATCATAAAATTGCTATGCCATATTTCCATATCCAACATATCATACCACTATCTTAAGAATTGGTCTGACATACTCCGACTAGTTTTTCCTTTAGCACTGAAACACACTATACCTTTTACTCGATTATTCTTCTCAACAGAAGAGGGTATTAATTTCTAATCTCAACAGAGCTCTAACTTCCTCTTTCTACCGCTCTAGCATGATTCATCAAACTCAAGATGACACAATCATCGCGAGACACATCCCCTTAACAAGCATTTAACCATTAGTATTCGAACGGTCAGCTGGGGTTCCAAACTTGAACCCCTACAAATCAATTACACAAAACTCCATCTTTTCCAATTGTTCGACCTTTTTCACCAGGACTCAAAATCAACCAATACTCTCGAAGAATTAGCCCACTTGTGACATAATTTTCCTTCCCAATCACAAACCACGATATGTTTTTATTCCATCTTCTCCCAAGCACATCTCACACCCGGGGACAACTAACTAAATTACATGCTTACAATCAAACACTTTATATCGAATCACTATCACCTTCTTTACAACCAATGATATTCTCAACAAATATTGAACCAAGACATCAACAACCTCCATCATACTCCACTTTTAACCGCTAATGGTCAACACCTAGCCCATGCTAGGACCAGAGATCATTACCAAACAACAATCGGTTCTTTCCTTACGAGGGTCTCGCCCTCACAATCTTTCACTCAACCAACCAAGCTCAGAAGCAAAGTTCTTTAGTACACTCAACAATATACCATGAACATTTATATTCTCAACCCAAGCTAGAATACAAAAGAAGTACAATTCTTTTGAATCAAAAGCACCGCTTGCATCAACTTGAACCCAATGCTCTACAATTCTCTTTGGAAAGAATTCGACAACATCCAGAGATCACTCTTTTTCTTTCCTAAGCCAAGTCACAAAGGAAAACTCAAATCTCAAATCAATGCGATACCATTCGCATCGGGAAGCACTCAATTAAAAGAGAGAAACTCCACTCAAATCTTTGATAGAAGTTTTCAATAACCAAAACAATCCAACTTGCTTTCACCAAGCAAAACCTCTCAAAGGAAAGGGAAACTCAATTCTCTCACATAGCATAGCCAAATTATCAGAAATTATTCCGTCTTGCTTTTCATGCTAGAGAGCAAAGGAAATCTCGATTCCCTTTAACCACTCAATCCAAGACCAACGCATTATAACCAAGGCACCAAGCTTTACCTCGGGGAAAACTCCATTGGAAAAGAAACACCGCGCGAAACTTTATGGAGGCGACTCATTTTCACAAAAGCAAACATCAAGCTTTTACCAAAGAGAACACCTATCAGATATCCACTGATCACTTATGAAATGATCATAAGTTTCATCCTTTGAAACACTCCCAAACCCATACACACTTTTCAATTGAATCCAACTCTAGTCACAATAGGGTTACAAATTAAGTGTTTAACTCAAGAGGTTCTAGCACAACCCATTATGTCTATTTGCTTCCTTTAAATGTTGATTCCAAAGATAGTTCAGTTTGCACACGAAAGAGCGCGATCCCTTCTATACTCTTGAGTGCAAAACCCCTATTCATAACATAAGCTAACCAGCTTAGCCAAAACCAAAGATTGGCATAGATCAATGAAATAAAATACCCCAAAAACCATGAAACGATTACTTCACAATTACTCTTTCATCCTCATTTTGACCATCAAAACCAATTCGCAACTTGACAAAATGCAAACGAATTGGGGAGTTCTACTGCCCACTAATTAGGACGCCATAAGCCCAACAGGCAGGCACTCCCAGAAAATTATACACTCAAATGAGTCCAGGAACCTTTAAGAGAAGGTTCGACTCGAATACTACCATTTCGCATATTCCCACTCTTAGCCATTAAGGATTTCATATTCACCAAATCCTTCAAAGCCCAACACTCTTAAGCATAAGACGCGTGCCAACACCTTCTTTTGGTCTACTAACCAAGACAAACCATTCTTCATACAACCTGTTTATTCCAAGCTTAAAACACATGTCATCAGCACTTATCTCGGCAAAATCAACACATCCCTTTCGCACAATCCCTAAGTTACATATTTAATATCTTCAGTTCATTCAACCAATAAATAATTCTAACCACTCAATACGATCTCCCCTAGGCATCTTTCATAAATACGGAGCCCAGATAGACATTTTTCAAGGACAAATTTAACCTTTCATACACTCATTCCATATCCCTCTACTTTGATTACACATCGATCAAGTCACTCTGTCAATCCACAATTTAATTGACCCAAGCAACATAAACCAACAACCCTCATGTCTTTACACCATAACCTTGATATACCAATTTGTCGCTCAGAAGATTCTAGACCTTCTCAATCGTGATCAATAGTAGCTTTTTAGGAACACAAATCTCGGAATTCTCGTTAATTCCATAACTCACAACACCTTGCATAATTCTAATCAACTTTCACTTTAGATCATATACCGTCTCGATTAATCATCTATACCACATCAACTTGAAGCGCTAACTACTCATCATACTCTTAACATCTTAAACATCCTTGTGGGTCACATACCCAACCTTTAAGGAAAACACAGCTCTTAAGCAAGAATGAACACCGATAAACAGTTTCTTCTTTCCAGAAAAACCCAAACAGAAATTGCAAGAGAGCGCAACTCTCAAATACCCAAACTCTAGCATGCAAAAGATCTTCATCAAATCTCAAAGTTACAACTTCCACAATAAATGCAAGGGGGAAAACCAAACGCTCAACCACATCCTTTCTGATAAAACCTTAACACCAAGAATCCACAAGACTTAAGTTTTACATCAAGATTCAATAATTTCTTTTAAACTCGGAGAATAACAACACAAGAATAAATCGATAACTTTCTCCGTAAAGCAATCCAACAAAACCGGGCGTCAAAGCTGGAATGGCAACCAAAAGAGACATCACACTAAACTCTTCTTCTTTATCTTCAACCAAAGAAGGCAAAACCAAAAACCGTCGGAAGAACAATCAGCGAATACTCGTTACCAAACACCTTTCCTTTGTTTCCAACCAGTAAAGACCAAAATAAATCAACCAAACCGATCGACAGAACGGTAGAAGAAATCCTAAAGGATCCACCACCAAACTTTCTATTGGACTCCAACCAATGAAGTTAAAAGGAACCAACAAACTCCATCCACTCTCTAAACCTTGTCACAAAAGACAATGACTCTTACCTACGAGAGGCTCCAAACTTCCGGTTGTGGCTTTACCCAGCCACAACCACCACCATGGCCACTACCATGGCCACTCCCCAACAGAAGAAGGTGACCGAAACCCTTCGGCAGCACAACTCACTTAATCTCAAAAACAAGAACAACTCAATTCATTTCTTTCATAAACATAGCAACATACATGATCAAATGTAGCATTCAACATCAAAGCTTAAATACAACAGTTAAGCGTAAAGCAACGATACCCATACCCTTTCCTACTGTGCATCAGAGTGTGTCAAGTTTTAAATTAATTAACCACTCTACTTCAGATTTTAAGGTTGTTGCCCTAACGCCAAATTTTTAACAAGAGTGGAAACCTATGCCATGTTTCTAATTTCACACAGCAAAATTTTAGTTTACTCGAGAGTAATTTGCTAAATTCACATGCCACGGACCTAAAGCATGCTCTGATACCAACTATAACACCCCGGAATCTATCATGCCCGAATGCTACCAAACATAGAAACTCCAACAATTAAATATCCCAAAACAAGCTAAATTCCAGCAAGGTTACCAATTGCTAATACCGAAAATTCGGCAGCATAACATCTGTTTTTATCATGAATTTAGCAACGTTAATATCCTGGCAAGTAATATCAATATATAAAGCATCTAAAGAAGCAATGAACATAAATGTAACAACCACAAAATCTCATACTAACAGTTCCAATCTCACTACAAAAAAAACGAACCCAATGAGAGATTTAAGCACTCCAATTGACCATTTAACAAGTTTCATGGCCTTTACTTATTTCCAAGAATTCAAATCGTAACTTATAACATTGCCTAAAGTGAAATGCTACGTGAGGAGGTGTAACTAATCCCTTATCCCGCATGCCGACTTTTTGGTACCTAAAAAAAATAACATTAAACACAAGAGTGAGTTTAAAACTCAGCAAGCATAATGAAATGAGTGAGAGAATCATTTAGCACCACCAACAACATATTCATCATTTTCATATTCATAATATCGTTAACAATTCGTACTCATCTCCTTGAATAAGATGCAATGCCATGCGATGCACATGTCCTCTCAAAGGCGTATACCGGTATAGCTGAGTGCACACCCGTCGGTGTGCACCCTCTTCCCCCTTCCATCCCGTAGATGGAGGGTGCCTACTCCTCGCTTCCATTCGCCACGGTGAATGAAATCACGATGTAGGACTTACTCTATGGCTCTCCGGATTAGTCATAACTTTCTCACCGCCCTGGCCAGATTTCATGCCATGAATGCAACATGTACTAGTAACCCAAAACAACATGTACAACAATTTTATCTCATCTTGGCATAGCATTACTATGAATCAAGTCCTCATATCCTGGTTAACATTAGACATAGCAAATTAATCTATCAGTTACTCGTTCATCACATAAGCATCAACATAACAAACCACTCATCAACTAGTCCATGGCACACACAGCATCTCTAACAATTTCCTACCACACACTACCCATTCCAAAACACTTGCCTTAACCACGAGGAGCGGAGTGACGCGGGGTTGAGACCACTCCTGAAGATACACCACCTGAGAATAAATCACATACAACTCAACAATACACTTCCTAGCATGTTCAATAAAAAATTTAGCGACATCAAATCTACGCCCTTCCTAACGCCCCATAACTTTCTCACTCGACGAACCAAAACCGTCTTTCCGCTGTCCCGATGGTTTTAAGGTTATAAATCCCACCCTTATAACCCAAACTCCAGGGTCCAAGCCCTATATGAAACTCCTGAAAATTACCCACATAATACCTGTGAACCAACTCTCTCAAATAAAACATTTAGCCACTCATGACTAGCCCTGAAACCCAGTCTGCCACCACACTGGACAGTTGACTTCCAAATAGCATTACTAATTTTCTACCATTCCAAATGAAGTAAAGGAGGACATTTATGAAATATAAAATAAATTTCCTAAGTTAATCTAATTTTTAGAAAAATTAATTCAACATCTAGATAGCCCTACACTGCAGATTTCCGTGACTGCTGCCAGCAGGGACAGATTCTGTACAGCAGTTAGAAAAACAGCCATAACTTTTAAACCACCCAACGAAAATTCGTGATCTTGGTCTCTAAATAAACTTAAGACGATTATCTACAACTTTTCCAACAGGAAACCCCTCTGGAAATGATGGGAACTATTTTCAATCTCAGCCCTAACACAGAGGTTTGCGCTGTCCGAATCAGACCACGCCCCAACCCCCGCTTTTCCCCCATCTCCAACCTGATCACAGCACAAAAAAAATGGATACTACTGAGCCCTACCCAACCTCCAGCACCCAAGGTACCCCAAAAACAAACTAGGAACATCATACCTTCCAAAGGATCAATAGATCGATGACGAACACGGAACCCGTCCCTCAAATCGCGCAAATCTCTCCTCACCTCGCAGCCCAATCCTCTCCACTGCACTCAACCAAGGATGCAACCACCAAGGGACCCTAGAGCAGCACCATGGAGGGAAGAAAGGGCAGGGAACCTCCCATGGAGGAGGAGGCGAAGGAGAAGGAAGGGGGAAAGAGGAAGGGGCAGCTAGAGGGGATGAAAGGGGAGAGGTGGCTGCTGCCAAGGGGGAGGGGATGTGCAGCTGGGGGGAGGGGAAAGGATTGTGGCTGGGAGGGGAAAGGAGAGGGAAAAATTAGGGTTAGGGGTTTCTCCCTCCCACCTGGGCCAAAAGTTGACCCAACACCGCCTCGAACGGCCCAAGACTGAGAATGAGCCCCCCCAAAACAGCCCACACCGCCCGCGAACAACCCAGGATGACCCACGACAGACTTAAATTAAAATTGGACATTACATCAACACATATCAGGCCAAGAAGAAGGCAAAAGAAAATGCCCCAGCAGAGGCGCACTTCGCCAAGATTGGTGATAACGATGCCATGGATGTGGAGACCCCACTTGTCTCATCCTCATAGACTAGCCTGGACATCGATGCTGCAGCCAAGCTTATGGCAAATGAAGAGAAAACTTCTGTCGATGACATAGAAACAGAAATCAATGCATATTTTACAGATTCCATTTAATGCATGAATCGCATTATTTTTTTAGATTATGGTGGTTAGCGAATTTCTTTTGAATAATGAATTGCAAGCTCTAGAAGAGCATACTTCTCTCATGGATAAATATGCAATTTATTCTTTATTCCAGTATTCTTTAATTTGCAAGGAATGTTTGAATTATTTTGCCATTGTCTGATTGGAGTTATACTCTTTTAGAAATCGTGTAGCGCCCAAATGGAGGAGATATATATTGTTGATAGTGGCACAACAAATACCATCTTAAGAGAGTCCAAATACTTCCAGTCGATCACGAAGAACGCTAGAAAGAATACTACGATCGTAGGAAGCGATTCCTATATAATAGGCTCCGGAAGAGCCACAATTATATTGCCAATGGGTACAATTTTGGTAATTGAAGAAGCCCTTTTATACCCTGAATCAACGCGCACTCTCTTAAGTTTCAAAGACATCCGCGCCAATGGGTTTCACATAGAAACCAATGAAGAAAATGGCAAAGAATACTTGTGCATCGGAAGCACGTGGTATGTGGAAAAATAGTATTAGAAAATGTCCCTCATATGAATCTAGGTTGTACTACACGAAAATTCATGCACCCGAAGTGTATACTTCCTTGAAGACTGTCTTTAGAAGCTCTGAGTATTTTCTTTATGGCATTGTAGGTTAGGTCATCCTGGTCTTAGAATGATGAGAAATATAGTGAACAACTCACAAGGTCATGGCATATTTCCGAATCATGAAGATTTTTTGTGCGCTACATGTGCCACCGGGAAATTAATAACTAGACCCTCTGTCATGAAAGTGCAAAGTGAAATCCCTGCATTCCTGGAACGCATCCAGGGGGATATTTGCGGCCCGATTCATCCCTTGTCAGGGCCGTTTCGGTACTTCATGGTGCTCATTGAAGCTTCCTCAAAATGGTCGCATGTATGCTTATTGTCAACAAGAAACCGTGCTTTTGCAAAGCTAATCTCGCAGATCATAAGAATTAAGAATGCTTTCCCTGATCATCGCGTGAAGTCCATTAAAATGGACAATGCCGGCAAATTTACTTCAAAGGCATTTGATGATTATTGCACTTTACAACAGGATAGCGATTGAGCACTCCATCGCACGTCCATACGCAGAATGGACTAGTCAAGCACTAATAAAGAGGATTAAATTCATTGCCAGACCGCTTTTGCAGAGTTGTAACTTGCCCAACACTTGTTGAGGACACGCAGTCCTGCACGCAGCAGCTCTCATCAATTTTAGACCTTCGGCCTACAACATCTATTCCCCTGTGCAACTAGTGCACGTGGTCATCCCGAAAATCTCCCATCTCAAAAAATTTGGTTGTATGGTATATGTTCCTATACCACCCCCACAGCGGACTGCAATGGGCCATCTTCGCAAGTCTGGGATATACATTGGTTATGAGAGTGCATCTATAATCAGGTATTTGGAACCCATAACTGGAGACTTGCATACAGCCCGATTCGCTGATTGCATATTTGACGAGGATTGTTTCTCGTCATTAGGGGGAGGAAATCAACCTTTGGATGAAAAATACCATGAAATCATATGGTATTCCACTGGGATCCCCGCGCATGACCCCCGCACTAATGAAGCAAATCAAGAAGTCCATAAGATAACTGATTTGCAGAATTTAGCAAATAAACTGCCTGATCATTTTTGTGATTTGAAGGGCGTGGTTAAGTCGAATATACCCGAAAGAAATGCACCAGAGAGGGTGGAAATACCAAAGAAAGCAGAAGGTATCCCTCATCCTGTTCAGAGGACTCTGAAGGATCGATATGGCCTAGAGGGGGGGTGAATAGGCAATTTTACAAATTCTAGCAATTTTAACCAACTAACTGAATTTAACAGAGAGTAGCTTATAGCAAGAATAAAATAGAATTCAAATAACTAATAATAAAAACAGCGAAAGCAATAAACGTAATAATACAGGAGAAACAAAGATTTATCCCGTGGTTCAGAGCCGCACTCCTAATCCACGTTGAAGCACTTCTTTCGAAGTTCAGCTTCTCCAAACCTAGTCGCAGTAGCTCTGGTGATCACTCAGGTAACTCTTTCACTACTCCAGTGACGTGAGTTCCAAACCTCTCACAAAGTACAATTGCCTTCCACAAGCTCCTTTGGACAGGTCACACTGTTCATTTCCTCCAAGTTGTCTAGGATCACGAAGATCCAAGATTAATAAACTTTGCACAAGTACTGTCTCTTGATTCACTTTGCAATTCACACAACTAGACCCTGACTTGGAGCTAACACACTTAGAGATGTATGAGAATTTTTGAGTGAAGATAAAGCACAGACTCCTTTTTGAGAATGAGAACTATATGTGAATACCAAAGTGTAAGGAGTTCATCTATGTATCTGGTAGATGACATAGGAAATGCTTATATAGCCATTTTGAGAGAAAATAGTCGTTATACCTGCTACAGGAGCCATTGGACGTGTCAGATGTCAGAAACAACAAAAATATACACATACAACGGACTAAGTAACAGTGTCTAGCGATACTGGGTATGTGTATGTCGGACCAAATTTTGAGAGTTCACGACGGACCAAATATTTTGGTCCGTAGTACATGGGTTGATCAAAGAAGATGGTCTGGCATACAATTGAGAGACATACATGAGTATCAGTCCAAATTCTTTGGTCCGTTACACATGGATTTCAAAAGATTAGTTTAGGCATAGAGACCTATGTACGTCGGACCAAATTTTTGGTCCGTCATACATGGATAATGCAAGGTTGTTGCCAGGAATAGAGACACATGTACTTCGGACCAAATTTTTGGTTCGTCATACATGGACTTCACAGAAGATTGGTTTGGCATGGAAACACATGTACTTCGGACCAAACTTTTGGTCCGTCATACATGGTCTTTTCAGAAGATTGGTGCCAACGAACTTTTCCGACAAAGATAAATTTTATCTAAGCTTTTTATTTTAGCAACGGACTAAAAAAATAATTAAACACAAATGCTTGGTCCGTTTTCTAAAGAGGTTCTTTTGAAGATAGAGAATATTCATTTTAGGTTTCGATTAAAAGTACATCAAAGATTTAGTCCGGCCAAAGACTTATACACTGAAAGGGATGCCGGACCAAATTTTTTTGGTCTGCTGAAGATGGGAAACCTAAGATATTTTGGTCCATTACTGAGGAGAGAATTTTGCACGTATGTCGGACTAAAGATTTTGGTCCGTCATACATAGGTAAACTTTTGGCTTATCAAGGTGATTTTCAAAAGATGTTTTGATCAAAAAATATGTTAATCTTATGATCAGATATTCAAAGGAAGTTTTGACATAGAATAATTTCAAGGTATGCAACGGACTGAAGAAAATTGATAGGTAAAGATTGGTCTGTTGTACTAAGAGGTATGATTTCATAAGGGTAAAGACTAAGTGTCTTTTGCTCCGAGTGATCTAGTTTTGCTTTTGCCTAAACAAATTATTTCCTTGTGCAAAGTCCCTCTTTTAGACAACCAAAAACAACAACAAACCTAGGCTATTTTGACTTGAAATATTTCCCAAGACATAAACTATAACTGAAAGCCTTAATCTAGTTGTTCCAACTTGTTCCATCATAGATTCCAGCTTACTTTCTTCAAAGCTTTGAGTATTACTAACTTAGTCATCAATACCAAAACCATAATAATACAGAAATAGAATTGAGGGGTGCCTAGATGCTATCGATCTCCCCCTTTTTGGTAATTGATGACAACATACCTTTTAGTTAGTAATATCTCATTTATTCTGCAAAACAGAGTTAGCTGAATATTCTGACAGCAGAAATAAGGAGTGAATTTTTCTTCTCCCCCTTAATGAATGCATTCATATCATAAAAGAGAATCCGAGTATGTAACATCTAAACAGTTAAAATATAAACAATATTTATGATCATAAACAAAGCACACCATAAAAAATAGAGCACTCACAGGATACATAATATTCATATAGTTAAGCCAGCCTACAGAACAGAACTATGGCTAAGGCTATAAGGTTTTTTTAAAGGTTTTTCTCCTCCTTTGACATCAATAGCCAAAAAGGGGCCCTATTTGCGCCTTGAGAAGATTCTTTTGAGCTGGCCCTGAGCTTTGCTTTTCTTTGGAGGAGAGACAGGTGGATCATCAGTGGCTTCTTGGCTTGGAATATCTGTTCCTTGAGACATAGCTTGTTCATGCCAACTTGGGTAGTCTGGGTCTCCTGGCCGGATAGTCATCAGTTGAAGGTCGGACTAAATTTGATCCAAAGATTCATTCATGTTCCGAGTCTCAGCAAGGACATCGCCAATATCATATATGCAGTCATGTGCTAGGCGAGTATAGTCGAGCAAGGCATCTTCAGTGAATTCTGAAACATGATTTTGATGCATCATCCATAACTGATTGCTTGTATGAGATATACTTGCAGCTTCAGCTTGATTTCTCAGTTTCTTATATTGATCATCCATTTTCTGGTTCATGTCATACAGTATGTCCTTTATCAGATTTTGATTAGTACCGAGTTGTTGGACATGCTGTCTAAGATTTTCTTGATTTCTGCTTAGGTGATCAAATCTTGACATGACTTCATTTTGGAATTTTGTTTCTTCCTCATATCTTTGAGCGGCTGTATTCTGATCTTCCATGTATCTAGCTTGGAATCCTCTTTGATCAGCATAATATTGTTGCTCAAAGTTTGAAAACCAGGGAGGCTAAGTGTGAAAGATATTTTCTTGAGCCTGAAATGTATTATCTTGAGCTTGCTCATCATACTTGGGAGAGGATGGTATGGGATACTGATAATCAAACAAACTCTCCCAACCAGGAAACGTGTCCCTTTGATTATGCTCAGGATGAGCTGATGATGAAGGATAGTAGGCTTCAAATTGCTGGGGCATTTCAGATGGCATCCCAGATCCTCCTGCTTCATTTTCATTTGCTCCTGGTCTAAAGGACTGTGCCTCCATGAACCTTGCTGCAGCTGCTGACTCTTGAAGTTGATATAATTGTTGCTCTTCATCCAAGGTTCTATCAACTAAGCTTGAAAGTTTTTGAGCAGCAGCATCATCCATATTCCATGATTCACTTCCGTGAATCACTTCAGTTGCTTCTGGAGAATGGTGGCTCAGAGTCTCCCCTTTTTCCTTTTGAACACTAGGTTCTCTGTCATTTCTGCTCTGATCAGACATATGATGACTCTCATTGGTTTGATGATAACTTTCGTAGGATTGATGTCAGGAGTCACTTTGTTGTGCCTGGGAGAGATCTCTAACACTGTTTCTGTCAAACTCATTTTCAGCCTCTGCCCTTTCTTCACTTTCTTCTTCAGCCTGAATTGGTTGATTTTCTGCCACTCTTTGTAGAAAACCAGAAATCCTTAAACTTTGTCATGTAGCTTGATGCATATTATATTTCTTTGGAAAGCACTTGAATTCTTTATTTAAATCATCTTGAGAGATAATGCCTTGAGCCAATAGGACTCTAGTGATTAACTGAGCAAAAGGCAAAGAGCTGCTAAACTTTTTGTAGATGGCTTCCTCCATCTGCCCAAAGAAGTAATCAGCTAGATCTACAGGCTGTCTTGACAGCATGAGATGTAGCAACCAAGCTAATACTGAGGTTACTCCTTCCTTATATCCAGACTTGGGATATATTGTATGCCTCAATATTAAAAGCAGAACCTTGGCTTCTTCAGATAAGCAAGACACCCTATTTGGATTAAAATCCTTGCTGGAGGTGTCTTTGTATATGTGCCCTGACACTTGCAAGTCTGGCATGTCTCCACTCAGTCTCCACCTCTGATGAGGATACATCTTTTCAAAGATTCTTGTCTTATTTGCCAGTGGACTAGAAGCTCCGATTGCTGATTCAAACTGGGAAGACTTGATTTTTCTTATTTTTCCATTCAGAGTGAACATGATATATTTTCTCTGCTTGTTCACTAGTAAAGATGCATAAAACTCTAGAGTCCTTGAGACACTCCATGGAATTTCTTTGTTTAACATGATTCTTATCAGTCCGGGAGTGGAATTTATGCAATCAAACAGTCCAGATGATCCAATAATGTGGTTCACTCGATCCCATTCTACATATTGGTGATTTGACAGAGCCGAAATCAACTTTTCTTTTCCATTTCTTCTGTTCAGATAGGCAATGTAAATATTTTTGTGTAACAAGGACACAAAATTTTCACCTTGGACTGGCCTTGACTCTGGGAACCAGACCTTTTCACTTACTAACCGAACTGCTCTCAACTTCTTAGTACTAAGGTTTGCCAGTTCTTTACTGCTAATGGTGTCAATTTCAGAGACCAGTTCAGTACTCTCTGAGGAAGATTCACTGACGGGTTCATAAGGACAATCCTCAGAGGATGACTCAGAATCAACTATTTGCTTTCCTTTTCTTGGATGAGAGGTTACTACTTTTCGGTTTGCTCGAGCAGCATTATGAATGTCTGGTATTAGTACTGGTCCATGAGGTTGTTCAGGTAGATTTGATTCAGAGGTTGAACTGGATCTTCTTTGCTTCTTACTCTTAACTTTATCAATGATTTTTCCAATCAAACCCCTTTTATCAGGATTTTTTGATCTCATTTTGATTTCTGCCTCAAATACAGACTTATTGCTTAGACTCAGGACCAAACCCTCTTCAGACAGAAGAACAGACCTAAACAGAAGAACTAAAACTAAGCGCCAGGTCTAGGGTTCGAGACTTTGAAGAGAAAAAGAAAAGTTCTAAGGAACTTACTGAACTTGAAGGAGATTCTTGCGGAAAATGTCACAGGATCACCGTCGCCAAGATCCGATCAGGATTTGCTTCGGTGCAGATTTCTGGTTCAGAGAAGTTTTGCGCAAGCAAGGAAATGGCAAAGAGGTTTTTGATGGAAGAAGTTACTGCATTGAATGCATTGACAGGAGTGAATGGGCCTTGGAAACTGACACCTTTTAACCTGAGTAGTTGGAGGGGAATAGAAGTTTTTTTTTTGTAAGGACAGTGGGACCTCCCCTTTTTGAGAACAGAGCAGTCACAGAGAGTCTCAAAAGTAAGGTCAGATTAGCAATGGGTAAGACTTAAAGCCATAGGTAAGATTTTGAACAACTTTTGAAATCTTGAGAGAAAAAAAATAAGTAATTTTGTTTAAGCTTGTATAAAACATTTGAATTTAGATAAGAGTTAGATTTTGATCATGAGGCAGACTTGATTTAAAAAGATTTAGACAGGTTACTAATTGGGCCGGACCAAAAGGCTTCATAATCAGTATGGACCAGTTTTAGTCCATTTGTTGAGGAGTTTTAGTCTTGCTTGGTGTTAAGACCAAAACTTTTATTAGCGACGGACCAAAAGTTTAGTCCGGCGAGCATTGACAGATTGCTTGAGATTAGTCCGATTCAAGTAGGAACCTGCAACTTTAAGTTATTCTCAGTCTGCATCATATCTATATTTCTGAAGATTTTGAAAATAAGAGAAATATCTAAGATCAACACCAAGAAAAATTTAGAGAATGTTTGAGTTTGATTATCAAGTAAGCTTGAGTATTTCTTTAAACTAAGCTTATAAAAAAAACTCAAGTACTTTTAATATGGACACTTCGCTGAAAAAGTCAGATGATAATGTGGTTTCTTTAAATTTTTTTTGATTAGATAAGAATGAGCATAGAAAGGTGAGTCTTATAGCAGCATTTTTTTTTATTATTGTTAAAGAAAAACTTCATTCAAGGAGTTATTTCAACTTAACATTTTTACTTTATCCATATCGTGTAGTCAAAACAGTAAGCTGTCGAACTAGAGCCGCGAGAGATACTAATATGATGTGTTATGCGGTTAGTCGAAGTTATGTTCAGCGACGTACGCATATGAATAGGTTTCAACCGAGAAAACGTGAGAGATAAAGAATGACTCAAGGAGCATTTTTAGAACACCATTACTTTATTTAAATACAGAGTCCCGGATAACATGATTTAGAGGGAACGGGATAGGACAAGAACAAGGACTTAGTTTTGTCCCCTACGCGCGCGCCCTAGAGCCTCTATGAGCGCTGCTCTGGCCCTGGAGAGAACGGGGAAGGCTTCAAGAAAGGCATCCACGGCAGCACTGTCTCTGACGACAGCCCTTTCTTCAGCTAATTCTGCCAGAGCACGATCAAACTCCCTCCAAAGCTCTGCAAGCTCTGGGTCGTCCCGATCATCGTTGTAGGGTCTTTTCGGCATGATAAAGAACTTAGGTTAGAGCAGAAAAGAGAAAAGATAAGTTTAGGATTACATCTCCAGGGTCTCTTGTACGCCTTTTATAGCCATTGCGACAAGAGAAAAGTAAATGCATCATAATCCGAAGCGGCTTGAAGTTAGAGAAGATGCAGAAAACTAGGGGTTACGAAAACCGAAACGATTTTTAACAGAAAGGCATGCGAACTGGGGTAAGAAAACAAGGGATATGAGCATCAGGATATGCATAGCAAACAAACTTGCTCCCCCTCAGTTAGATATTATCGAGCAATATTTGAAAAGGCAATGATATTTAGTTCATTTCTTAATTTTGAAAATTTGGCCTCATCAAGCGGCTTAGTGAAAATATCAGCCAATTGGTCCTGATTTCTAACATGACTAAGCATAATATTTCCTTTAGCAACATGATCACGAATAAAGTGATGTCGAATTTCTATATGCTTAGTTCTGGAATGTTGGACCGGATTGTTTGCAATTTTCACTGCACTTTCATTATCACACAGTAGAGGCACATTATCAAATTTTATACCAAAATCTAAGAATGTTTGTTTGATGAATAAAATTTGAGCACAACAACTTCGAGCAGCCACATACTCGGCTTCGGCAGTGGATAGTGCTACTGAATTTTGCTTTTTAGAAAACCAAGAAACTAAAGACCTTCCAAGCAAGTGACAGCTCCCTGAGGTGCTCTTACGATCAATCTTGCATCCGGCATAATCAGAATCTGAGTAGCCTAGAAGCTCAAAGGGACACCTTTGGGGTACCATAAACCAATACTAGTAGTAAACTTAAGATATCTAAATATTCTTTTTACAGCACTTAAGTGAATTTCTTTAGGAGCAGCTTAAAATCTAGCACACATACACACACTAAACATGATATCAGGCCTAGATGCTGTCAAGTATAGTAAAGAACCTATCATGGATCTAAAAAGTTTCTGATCTACAGACTTACCTCCCACATCTTGATCAAGATGTGTATTAGTAGCCATGGGAGTCTTTATGATCTTGCATTCTTCCATTTTGAAGCGTTTGAGAAGATCCTTAGTATATTTTTCTTGTGAAATAAAAGTTCCTTCCTTCAACTGCTTGATTTGAAATCCCAAAAAGAATGATAGTTCCCCAATCATAGACATCTCGAATTCTTTGGCCATCATGTCACCAAATTCTTTACAAAGAGAGATATTAGGACAGC
This sequence comes from Otatea glauca, assembly GCA_036346275.1. Taxonomy (NCBI): domain Eukaryota; kingdom Viridiplantae; phylum Streptophyta; class Magnoliopsida; order Poales; family Poaceae; genus Otatea; species Otatea glauca. The sequence goes on along the minus strand of JAYEVK010000467.1, from coordinate 49,932 downwards.
CAAAGATAATATCATCTACATATATTTGACAAATCATTAATGTTCCATTGATGTCTTTTAGAAACAGTGTTGGATCAACTTTTCCAGTTTTGAAGTTCTTATTGAGTAGAAAATCTCTAAGACGCTCATACCAAGCTCTGGGACCTTGTTTCAGTCCATAGAGTGCTTTAGATAATTTACACACATGATTTGGCAAGTTTGGGTATTCAAAACCAAGTTGTTGTTCAACATAGACAGTTTCATCAATGAATCCATTTAGAAATGCACTTTTTACATCCATTTGAAATAGAGTGATGTTAAAATGAGTAGCAAAGGCAAGAAAAAACCGAATAGCTTCAAGACGAGCCACTGGGGCATAAGTCTCTCCATAGTCCAGTCCTTCTATTTGAGTAAATCCTTGAGCTACAAGTCTGGCTTTATTCCTTATCACCACTCCATTTTCATCTTGCTTATTTCTGAACACCCATTTTGTACCAATAACATTGTGATCCTTTGGGCGATTTGTTAAACTTCAGACTTTGTTTCTTTCAAAATTGTTAAGTTCTTCTTCCATAGCAATTATCCAATCAGCATCTTCTAGTGCTTCTTCCACTGTTTTAGGCTCAATACACGAGACAAAAGAGTAATGTTCACAAAACGAAGCTTGTCTAGAACGAGTTTGAACACCCCTACTGAATTCACCAATGATTTGATCTGAGGGATGATCATTTGCAATGGTATGATGGATTTTGATGAGAAATAGACGATCTTGTTCTTTTTGCTCTTCTTCTTCCTCTTGAGTTCAAACATGAGGCACCATTGATTGAGTAGGGAGTTCATCCTTGTCTTCCTTTGGTCGAATATCACCCACTTCCATCTTCTTTATTGCTTGTGCCAAGCCATCATCTCCTACATCATCTAAATTCTCATGCTCACCTTGTGAGCCATTAGATTCATCAAACTTTACATCATAAGTTTCTTCTACCAGTCCAGTGGAATTATTGAAGACTCTATATGCTTTGGACTTAGAGGAATATCCTAGCATGAAGCTAGTGTCACATCTAGTTTGAAATTTTCCCAAATGAGTTCTCTTTTTATAGATATAAACTTTGCAACCAAACACACGAAAATATGATACATTTGGTCTTCTTCCTACCAATAGTTCATAAGGAGTTTTCTTAAGCAATCTATGAAGATAAAGTCTATTTACAATGTGACAAGCAGTATTGATAGCTTCGGCCCAAAAAGCATCAGAGGTTTCATATTCATCTAGCATAGATCTAGCCATTTCAATCAAGGTTCGATTTTTCCTTTCAACAACACCATTTTGCTGAGGAGTATAAGTAGCTGAGAGTTCATGCTTAATTCCTAATTCATCACAGTATTCAATGATATTTGTGTTAACAAACTCAGATCCATTGTCACTTCTTATTTTCTTGATGGGACAATCAAATTCATTTTGAGCCCTTTTTGCAAAAGTTTTGAAGATTTTTCCAACTTCACCTTTATTTGGCAAGAAGAATACCCAAGTGAATCTGGAAAAATCATCAACAATTACCAGACAATATGAGTTACCACCAATGCTAGCATATGAGGTGGGACCAAACACATCCATATGCAGAAGCTCAAGTGGTCTAGTGGTGGACATGATACTTTTAATTGGGTGAGAATTAGCTACTTGTTTGCCTGCTTGACAAGCACTACATAGCTTATTCTTTTCAAATTTGACATCTTTCAAACCCACCACAAGCTCATTTTTGAAAAGCTTCTTTAAATTAGACATACCTACATGCCCAAGACGCCTATGCCAAAGCCATCCAAGGGAAACTTTAGCTATTAGGCAGGTTGAGATACATGAGGAGTTAGATTTGAAATCTACTAAATAGAGATTTTGAAATCTGAAACCTTTGAATATAAGCTTTTCATTTTTATCAAATACAGTTACCCCATCAGACGAGAAGTTACAATGAAATCCAAGATCACATAATTGAGCAACAGACAACAAATTGAAGTTTAAGGAATCAACGAGAAGAACATTGTCAATAGAGTGATCATTTGATATGGCAATTTTACCAAGACCTTTTACCTTTCTTTTGCTGTTGTCTCCAAAGGTGATTTTGTGACTTGGATCACTTTCTCCTTCAATTGAAGTGAACATTCTTGAGGTACCGGTCATGTGTTGAGTGCAGCCACTGTCAATGACCCAATGTCTGCCTCCACTCTTATAATTTACCTACAAGTTCATTTCTTCATTTTAGGTACCCAAATACTTTTGGGTCCTTTGATGTTAGTTATAGCCATCTTAGGTTTAAACGGGTTTATCAACATAGCCTTAGGTACCCAGACAGCTTTAAGTTTCTTATTTAGATTTGAAGGGCCTACATATTTCACATTTGCTTTGCCCCTGAAATCTTTAAATAACATGTAATGGGCATCTACCATACAATCCCTTTTGTCATGAGAAACATTTGCAAGATAGCAATTTTTGGATTCATGATTCGATTCATGACAATAGTAACATTGAGTGCTTTTCCTGACAAAAATTTGTTTAATTTGACTAGAAGCATTTTTATTTGGCAAACTGTTGGGTTTATACCCCAAGCCCTTTTTTCCCAAATTTGGTCTTTGTCCAACAAGAATTTTGTCAAGAATAGCACTTCCCAGAAAACATTTTTCTAAGCCTTTATCAAATGTGGCTATTTGAGCTTTTAGTTCTTTATTCTCAGTTTCAAGCTCCTTGACACAGAAAGCATATTTGCAATTTCCTTTGCAAGCATCAGAAGAACCATAAGTTGAGATCTCTTCTGTTGAAGTGTCACATGAGATAGATGTATTACTTAAAGATACATGACTGGATTTGTTAGTCATCATTTCATTTTCAATTTCTAGCTCACAGTAGTTAATTTGCAAGTCTTTTATAATCTTTAGTAAGCAAAGCATGACTTGTAACTAGATTATCATGAATTTGTGCAAACTTTTCATGTTCATGCATAAGTTTTTCATACTTGTCTGTTAGCATCCTTTGATCATTAAGCAAGCTAGAGATAGTCTTCTTAAGAGTTCTAGTTGAATTTGTTTTATCATGCAAGGCATTATTTAGTTCTTCAATTAGTTCTACTAGCTCATCATAAGAAGGAGAATCACTAACCTTTTCCTCATCTGATCTTGCCATAAGACATAGAGGAAATGAGGGTGGCGGTGGAGTTGACTCATCTAGAGCGAGTCCAGCCAGCCCCTTTGACTTCGGACTTTCTTCATCTGAGGATGAGTCTTCACTTTCACTTTCATCGTCAGTGACCCATTCTCCTATGTGAGCTTCTCCTTTTCCTTTCTTCATAAATCTCTTGGAGTAGCTTTTCTTGAAAAACTTCTTCTTTGGTTTTTCATGAGTCTTTTCCTCATCCTCATCATCCTTATTTTTGTACTTGTTCTTCTTCTTGATTTTGTTCGGACACCGAGCAGCTATGTGCCCCTTTTCATTGCAATCAAAGCATACAACATTAGAAAAAGGATTTTTCTTTGAGTAAGAGTTTGACCTTTCTTTGTCTCTGAAATTGACCCTTCTCATGAGTTTGTTTGCTCTTCTCATGAGTAGAGTCAATTTCTTTACGTCTTCATCTTCATCATCACTTGACTCATTATCATCTTCTTCAGATGAGTCTTGAACAACCTCTTTAGCCTTTAATGCGATGGATTTCTTTCTTGGAGCATCTTCATCAGCCAGAGTGAGCTCATGAGCAGATATTTTGCCCAGTAGTTCAGTTGGAGTGAGCCTTTAAGATCACCATCATAAATGATATGTGATCAAGCTGTGATATGATCGTGGAAGCACTCTAATCATCTTCCTGCATACTTCAACATCTGAAATCTTAGTTCCTAGGCCCTTTAGTTCATTGACAATAGGATTTAGCTTAGAGAACATGTCATTTGCATTTTCTTGAGGAAGCATTTTGAATTGATCAAATTTTTCCCTAACAACATAGTATTTCTCTTCTTTTACATCAGAGGTACCTTCATGAATTTCTTGTAATGTTGTCCATATGTCATAGGCTGAAGTAAGATTACTTACTCTATCAAAGACTTCTAAGCTAAGACAGGAAAATATGGCATTTCTAGCTTGAGCATCATATTGCATATTTTTAATTTCACCAAGAGTGGGTTCTCCATATGCAGATTGCCCTTCAGGTATGACACGAGGAGGCATAGGCTTCTCTGTAACCCTCCACATATCATACCCAACTGCTTCTAAATAGCATCTCATCCTAATTTTCCAATAAGCATAGTTTGTGCCATCAAAAACAGGTACTCTACCAATACTAACAGTTGCAGAACCATTTCCCTCAGCCATTTACCAAAGCTAGTTAAGCTACACAACGTAAACCTTCCTCTGATACCACTTGAAGGATCGATATGGCCTAGAGGGGGCGGTGAATAGGCAATTTTACAAATTCTAGCAATTTTAACCAACTAACTGAATTTAACAGAGAGTAGCTTATAGCAAGAATAAAATAGAATTCAAATAACTAATAATAATAACAGCGAAAGCAATAAACGTAATAATACAGGAGAAACAAAGATTTATCCCGTGGTTCAGAGCCGCACTCCTAATCCACGTTGAAGCACTTCTTTCGAAGTTCAGCTTCTCCAAAGCTAGTCACAGTAGCTCTGGTGATCACTCAGGTAACTCTTTCACTACTCCAGTGAGGTGAGTTCCAAACCTCTCACAAAGTACAGTTGCCTTCCACAAGCTCCTTTGGACAGGTCACACTGTTCACTTCCTCCAAGTTGTCTAGGATCACGAAGATCCAAGAGTAATAAACTTTGCACAAGTACTGTCTCTTGATTCACTTTGCAATTCACACAACTAGACCCTGACTTGGAGCTAACACACTTAGAGATGTATGAGAATTTTTGAGTGAAGATGAAGCACAGACTCCTTTTTGAGAATGAGAACTATATGTGAATACCAAAGTGTAAGGAGTTCATCTATGTATCTGGTAGATGACTTAGGAAATGCTTATATAGCCATTTTGAGAGAAAATAGCCGTTATACCTGCTACAGGAGCCGTTGGACGTGTCAGATGTCAGAAACAACAAAAATATACACGTACAACGGACTAAGTAGCAGTGTCCAGCGATACTGGGTATGTGTATGTCGGACCAAATTTTGAGAGTTCACGACGGACCAAATATTTTGGTCCGTAGTACATGGGTTGATCAAAGAAGATGGTCTGGCATACAATTGAGAGACATACATGAGTATTAGTCCAAATTCTTTGGTCCGTTACACATGTATTTCAAAAGATTAGTTTAGGCATAGAGACCTATGTACGTCGGACCAAATTTTTGGTCCGTCATACATGGATAATGCAAGGTTGTTGCCAGGAATAGAGACACATGTACTTCGGATCAATTTTTTGGTCCGTCATACATGGACTTCACAGAAGATTGGTTTGGCATGGAAACACATGTACTTCGGAACAAACTTTTGGTCCGTCATATATGGTCTTTTCAGAAGATTGGTGCCAAGGACCTTTTCCGACAAAGATAAATTTTATCTAAGCTTTTTATTTTAGCAACGGACTAAAAACAATAATTAAACACAAATGCTTGGTCCGTTTTCTAAAGAAGTTCTTTTGAAGATATAGAATATTCATTTTAGGTTTCGATTAAAAGTACATCAAAGATTTAGTCCGGCCAAAGACTTATACACTGAAAGGGATGCCGGACCAAATTTTTTTGGTCTGCTGAAGATGGGAAACCTAAGATATTTTGGTCCATTACTGAGGAGAGAATTTTGCACGTATGCCGCACTGAAGGATTTGGTCTGTCATACATAGGTAAACCTTTGGCTTATCAAGGTGATTTTCAAAAGATGTTTTGATCAAAAAATATGTTAATCTTATGATCAGATATTCAAAGGAAGTTTTGACATAGAATAATTTCAAGGTATGCAACGGACTGAAGAAAATTGATAGGTAAAGATTGGTCTGTTGTACTAAGAGGTATGATTTCATAAGGGTAAAGACTAAGTGTCTTTTGCTCCGAGTGATCTAGTTTTGCTTTTGCCTAAACAAATTATTTCCTTGTGCAAAGTCCCCCTTTTAGACAACCAAAAACAACAACAAACCTAGGCTATTTTGACTTGAAATATTTCCCAAGACATAAACTATAACTGAAAGCCTTAATCTAGTTGTTCCAACTTGTTCCATAATAGATTCCAGCTTACTTTCTTCAAAGCTTTGAGTATTACTAACTTAGTCATCAATACCAAAACCATAATAATACAGAAATAGAATTGAGGGGTGCCTAGATGCTATCAGCCTCAAAGAAAAAGAACAGAAAATCTGGCTCCTCAAACCCAAAGTACCCAAAGACGTCTGGAGAAAACTGGGCGAGAGGACTTACCACAACCAATCACGAAAATACCCCAAGGAAAGAAGGGGGGCCAGTTGAGACCTGGCACTGGAAATAAGCCAACGGAAAAGGCAATTCCACACTTGAATCTTCCACTGCAGGAAGCCGCTGGAAATAATGTGTGCGCGCACATGGGCGATGAAAAGCTAAAGGAACTTGCTCCTACGATGGGAAATAGCAGTGAAGAGTAAGTAGAAGTGCATGAAACACCCCATGATGAAATGGCCATAAACTTTGTAATAACAGGAGAATCCCTGAATAGAGCAACAGCCAATGTTGATGCATACTTTGCAAAGAAGATTGCCTTAATTATTGATCATAATCCCGAGCCTGCATCTCTTGTAGAGTGCAAGAAAAGGCTAGATTGGGAAGAATGGAAGAAGGTAATCACTGCAGAGTTAGTCTCTCTGAACAAGAGAGAGGTGTTTGGGCCCGTATGTCGCACACCTCCCCATATAAACCCTGTAGGTCACAAATGGGTCTTTGTTCGGAAGAGGAATGAAAACAACGAAGTTGTAAGGTACAAGGCAACCCCATGATGAAATGGCCATAAACTTTGTAATAACAGGAGAATCCCTGAATAGAGCAACAGCCAATGTTGATGCATACTTTGCAAAGAAGATTGCCTTAATTATTGATCATAATCCCGAGCCTGCATCTCTTGTAGAGTGCAAGAAAAGGCTAGATTGGGAAGAATGGAACAAGGTAATCACTGCAGAGTTAGTCTCTCTGAACAAGAGAGAGGTGTTTGGGCCCGTATGTCGCACACCTCCCCATATAAACCCTGTAGGTCACAAATAGGTCTTTGTTCGGAAGAGGAATGAAAACAACGAAGTTGTAAGGTACAAGGCAAGGCTTGTAGCTCAAGGTTTCACTCAATGTCCTGGGGTTGATTATGAAGAAACCTATTCTCCGATCATGGGAGGGATTACCTTTAGATATTTGATCTCAATGGCAGTCAACTTGAAGTTGAAAATGAAACTAATGGATGTTGTCATAGCATATTTGTATGGAAATTTGGATTCGGAGATATACATGAAAGTACCGGAAGGTATTCTTATCCCGAACCAAGACAGAGCAAATAGAAACATGTACAGTGTGAAATTGGAGAAATCACTATATGGGCTAAAACAGTCAGAAAGAATGTGGTACAATCGCTTGAGCGACTTTCTCTGCAAGAAAGGCTACACGAATAGTGAAGATTTTCCATGCGTGTTTATACAGCGATCCCCGAATGGATTCTGTATAATCTTCGTCTATGTAGATGACTTGAACATCATTGGGACGGATGAAGAAATTGAAGAAGCATGCTCATACTTGAAGTCTGAGTTTGAAATGAAGGACTTGGGTAAAACCAAGTTTTTTTAGGCTTGCAGCTTGAGCATGTCCAAGGAGGAATCTTGGTACATCAATCAACCTACACGCAGAAAGTGTTGGAAAGATTTGGTTTTGAAAAGGCATATCCTGCAAAGACTCTAATGGTCGGAAGGTCACTCCAAGTAGACCTAGACCCATACAGGCCTAGAGAAGAGGGGGAGGAAGTCTTGGGAACTGAATTCCCATATCGGAGTGCGGTTGGAGCACTCATGTACCTTGCGAATAGCACCAGGTCGGACATTGCGTTCGCCGTGAATTTGCTAGCCCGGTGCAGTGCAGAACCCACCAAAAGGCATTGGAAAGGGATCAAGGACATCTTCCGTTACCTCTAAGGAAGCAAAGATCTCGGCTTGTTCTACAGAAGAAACAATGAACTGAATTTTGTTGGCTACGCCGATGCTGGGTACTTATCAGACCCGCATTCTGGCAAGTCCCAAACTGGGTATGTTTTCCTGTATGGAGGAACAGCAGTTTCCTAGAAGTCGTCTAAACAGACTCTTGTCTCGACGTCGACAAACCACTCGGAAATCATTGTTTTGTATGAAGCCTCCCGTGAATGTTCATGGCTCCGCAGAATGGTTCACCACATCCAGAAGTCATGTGGCTTGAACATTGAGCAAACTCTCACGATCATTTATGAAGATAATGCAGCTTGTGTTGCTCAAGTGCAGATGGGTTATGTGAAGAGCAATCTCACGAAGCATATCAACCCCAAGTTCTTCTATGCTCATGAATTGCATAAGATGAACGAGATCAAGATACTGCATACTAAGTCGTGTGAAAATCTTGCAGACTTATTCACTAAATCACTCCCAGCATCTACCTTTGAAAGGTGTGTTAAAGGGATTGGGATGATGAGACTTAGAGAAGTGCAGATTTCAGGGGGAGATATTTCACATACTCCCACATAAACCTTGAACATGAGGTTTAAGTACACAACATGAATCTCGAAGATTATCAATTGAAGTTTGGGTGAATTGTACTCTTTTTCCTTAGCAATTTTTTTATGAAGTTTTCTTGCATAAGGTTTTAATGAGGCAATTCGTGCAACGCAGCAAGCGTATGCTATGTACTCTTTCTCCAAGTATTTTTCTCACTGGGTTTTTCTAGAGTTTTAATGAGGCATATGCATCTCGCGGCAAAGGGCCCAAAGGGGAGTGTTGGGAAACCATGTGGCCCACGATGGCCCCTTAGCTAAACCCTAGGTGACTACTATATAAGGAGGAGGGGGGTTCCCCATTGTATAGAGAATTGGAAAAGCAATAAAGAATTACAGAACCGTTCCTCCTATATTCTGTGTTCATCTTTCTCTCTCTGCTCTCCACTTCAGATCTGTTCAGGAACCCCAGACTATTCGATAGTAAGTTTCCTCAACATTAACAATAATGAGTTTTAAGGATTGCCTTACAATATGTTGTTGATCACCCTCCTCACATATTATTTGTTCAATATTTTTATTGTCCTGTATTTAAAAAATACAAAACCACATGTACATAGGATACATATACTACCTTAACCCTTCAAAGTGCATCAAGATTCTTGCACGGGATTTGCAATGATTAGAAGATGGGATGATTGTTTTAATTTGGAAAGTTTGCATCAGCCTCGAGGCATGTTTGATTGCGGTGATAGTATGTTGTTTCGGTTGTGAAGTTCTGCCTTGGCTATTAATTTAAGCTGAAGCTTAAATTTTATTAGCCCAACTGCATGGCTGGAGGTGGTTTGTCTTGGCGTTTATAAGTTGAGCAGCCTTTTAGACCTCTATCCAATAGTTTGTCCCTATGTGTATGTTCCCTCGGTTTATATAGTAGAATGTTGATGCATGTAGTATTTCTCTCAATTTTATGTTGCAGGTGAAAGGGCTGTGCGGTTGGCAATACGTGCAGTACGGAAGTTATCATGAGCATGTTCTCTGGGTTTATATGTGCGTGTATTTGCATCCACATTAGGCCTTTATTGCCCATTTGTACAGAAATGGTTTACGCACATTCCTAATGTGTTGGATGGCTTCATGTCTGCACCTGTTGTACCAAGCATATGCTATTAACATATTGAATGTATTCCAGTCAGGACAACTCTGAAATGAATCGATCTATTTACTGTGTGAAATTAGGTAACCCGTTATTTGCTTCCTAATCTCCTTTATGATCTTTTAATACTTGGTTTCATATGACCAGTGACACTTCGCTGCTTTTCGGAACTGGCTCCTCTGACTGACAAGAGGAAAGTCACTGCGTGACTAACCATCGCCATCTACCGTCCAAATTAATCTAACATTTTAATTCAATTTTACTGAACAGTTTTAGTAGCAAAGCTGCAGGTCGCCTAAATGCAGCAAAATTCCTCACGTCACGAGTGAAAACAATGTCAATCACTCAATTGCAACTCAATTATGTAGCCTTCGTCTACGGAATCCCTGAATTCCCACAGGATCACTTGTGAAGGGCCCCTGCTAGGAAGGCATTTCACGTTTAGAACGATGTCCTGGACTCCCAATCATATCAAAACATAGAACCAAATACTGGGGTACTTCGACTATCACACAATCAACTACACTAAAAATCCAGTACTTCAAAATTTGACACTAAATATCCTTGGGCAACAAGAGAGTACGGTAGCAAATCCTAAAAAGCCATAATTTTCCCTAAAACAACTTGTTAACAAGCTTGCTTGCATGCAATTATGGTGTACAAAAGATGAAATTACCTCATGATTCTACATAACAAAATTATATAGCTACAGCCACTCTTCCAGAGCACATCTCACATTCTGCCATCGCATGTTCATAATCAAGCATCCCAGAATTACACTAATATTTGAAATGTGGCATAAGGCAGGAACAAGGAAAATATCATTCAGAGAGCAAGTAAACAGGTGCTGGGAAGAAACAAGAGAGTAAAACGAGCGGCTATACGGAGTAACATTTAATGTTCAAACCACTTGCGCCACAAGTAGGCATTTCATATTGTACTCGTACTATTTCTTGCAGCTCATGTCTTTATGCGCACCACGAAAGAACCTGTCAAGCACAATAATTCACATAATTGTTAGAGTTGGATAAGGCAGACTTTATGCAATGTCACAAAAATATGAAATGAACTGGCATGTCATAAAAATTGTCAAAACAGAATTGCCATGTTATAATTCCCAGTATAAAACTGAAAGGAGAAAAGTAATTTGCTCCTCAAAGATGCATCACCATTTCACCATAGGAGATTTGAAATACTCAATGAAGGAATATTACTTTCAGATTTCAATGAATATGCTGCAATTTCTTATTTGTTAGCTCAATCGAGATAATTTATTCACATGCCTTTTTCCCGATTAAAAGAGGATGAAAGGATTTGCACAAGCACTTAAATGACATAAAAAAGGAGACACACAACTAATACTTTTTAATTAGTTGAAAAAAAAACAAAAGGAAAATGTGTAGATATTAATCTGCACTCTCACACTTGTCCGTTGGGCTTAATATGTTGGCAATACAAAGATGCAGTCTTATGCGCTGATAGTGAAACATATGGACATAAGTATAACCACATCATGTGAATGACTAGTGGTTACAAAGCACATACTAGGTGTTTGCACCAAAATTTAGCAGATAGGGTCAAAATCGGCAGTCCAAGATCAACAAGATACGATTGGATAACGGATCAAGATATTTGGAAACAAAAACAGGTTGTTAAGGAAAGCACCCTCCAAATAGAGGCCGATCTGATTCTATTCCTAACGTGTTATACCAGAACTCTATCGGCCAATGGCTATAAAAGAGGTCTAGAGGTGATCGAAAAGGCGCGAGCCAACCAACCAATTCGCGTCTACTTTTCATTTACTTTTCCGTCGACTAGGAGTAGTTCTTGTAATTTAGTCTTTGTAATTCGATCTTGATCAATAGATAAAAAAGGGTAAATCTAACTAGCCGATTAAGGCTAATCAGAGGATAAAGGCAGATCGATTCTGAAGAAGGCGATGCGCAACAAGATCAGAATAAATCAAATCTGGGGTGTAACTGAAGAAGATCAACAATCGGCGATGCGCAACTTTATTGATCAAGATCGAATTACAAAGACTAAATTACAAGAACTACTCCTAGTCGACGGAAAAGTAGATGAAAAGTAGACGCGAATTGGTTGGTTGGCTCGGCGCCTTTTCGATCATCTCTAGACCTCTTTATAGCCATTGGCCGATAGAGTTCTGGTACAACACGTTAGGAATAGAATCCGTATCGGCGTCTATTTGGAGGGTGCTTTCTTTAACAACCTGTTTTTGTTTCCAAATATCTTGATCCGTTATCCAATCGTATCTTGTTGATCTTGGACTGCCGATTTTGACCTTATCTGCTAAATTTTGGTGCAAACATTATGCTTCAAAGGATATGCTGAATTCCAAAATGCTAAGATTCTATTCTCCCTCAACTGACTAAATGGCAAACATAGAGTAAAATGAGTTGTAGTTTTATTAACTAAAATACTCCATATGGCCAGGTATGCATGATCTTTTTGATAGTGGTGACACTGTCAGATAGAGCGTTGATGTTGATGGCATTAAGTTGTCAGATCTATTGTCCACGCACAGCATTGAGCATGTCAAATTGCATATAATGATAGTCGGCAAGTACATCAATAGCATTCATGAGAAGAGCCAAACTATTTAGCCTCATGAAGTTATAAAAAATTCAGTAATTGGTGCAATAACTGTTCTGTTTGAGAAGGTAGTCATCCATGGTCAAATTGGTTCTATCTAGTGAAGGGTAAAATCAAGCTTTTTACTAGAATTTAATAGGTGACTAGACACATCACACCTTGTGGGAAAAGATTTACTTCTGCTTACCCAAAAGATTGCAACTCGCCATCATACTCTTGTCGACATTTGTATGCCTGTTCTTCAGACTATTACGTAACCACTGTAATTCGATGGCAAGCCGCCTACATGGATGAGGAAGTTTTATGCCAGTGCTACTGCAAATCTAAGTGCAGCGATAATTTGGAAAAATAAGGTGGAAATTTCATTCTTGGTAAGATTCCCGAAAAAAGAACTGCTAGGCGATAAGGTCAAGGCTCGATCTTGGCACCAAATCAGTTAACTAGCGCTTATATCCATACTACTAAAAGCAACATTTCAAGATTTAACCGCATCGACAGTAACCATATGAAAGATCACTCGCATGATGGATCGGGAATTAAATTCTCGGATCTGGGAGTTCGCATGACGAATCGGGAAGACGCACAGCAACAGATCCAAGAAAGAGAGATGAGCAAGGGATATTATATCTTTACCTCTCGGAGAGCTGGTGGCCGACCTGGAATCCGATGGCCTCGATGCGGCGTGCGGCGAGCTCCGGCTTGGCGGCGTACAAGCGGCCGCAGTAGGCTGCCACCATCTCCATCACCACCCCGTCCACGCAGCTCTCCGCCACCTCCCGCCCCATCCCCTCGCACTCCTAGCTCCCTTCCTCCTCCTCGACGACTTCGCCTGCGCGTGAGAGAGCTCTTGTAGCGAGCGGAGGGGCGGAAAGGTGTAGTCGGAACTCGGGACGGCGAACAGCGCGACCTGACTGCGCCGTGCAGCGATCGACCGGACCGAAAACACGTTACGGTTTGGCCTACTGACAGACCTGTCCAAACGGGCCAGGCCAAATAGGCCGGCACGGGTCCGCATCGCGGCATGGCCCGACACGCACGGCCAGCGCTAAACGGGCGACGCACGCCGCCCAACACACCGCGCCGTGTTTGGGCCGGAGGGGCGGCACGGCACGGCCCGGCACGGCAATGGCCCGGCACGGGTTCGGCCCGTTTAGGCACGTTTAGGCCCGTTTAAAAAAAATAGCCGTTGCAGATTTAAAAAATTCATAAAAAATTCAAAAAAATTCAGAAAAATACTGAATTTTTTCCTATAAATAGGTGGCTGCCCCCTCCTCATTTCTACACCAGCAACCTTGCATTCTCTTCTAATCATTCTCTTGTGGAAATTCTTTTGTTTTTAGTGGTAATTTAGCAAAATTAAAAATAGTTTTGTCAAAAATCCGAAATTCGGCTTCGTTAAGAAATCAAGGTGATAATTGTGATTTATTATTTTATTTTGTTAGTATTTTAAATCATATTTTAGTATTAATAGCGTCATTATTTCTTGTAGTTTGCTTTATGGAGCCCGGGGATTTTCCGTCGTTCTCAGCTTCTGATTTCGGTATTTCACCCGTTTAGCTTCTTGCATCATATGCCGAAGAAGCTGCAGGAGCTGTGCCATTTTCAGGCTCTACAAGTGCTACTACGTCGGCAAGCACCGGCGAAAAGAGTAAGACGCAGATACATCGAGTCCGGGAAGATTTCACCGCATTTTTGAGATATCAAACGACGCCCAAATCGTATCCTGTTTGTAAATATTGCAAGCATAAATTAATCGCGAAATCTTCAGTGGAACGGGCACTTGAAGAGGCGTTGACACCGTAGAAAAAAGCGGAATGGCTTCGAGGCGCACGATCGCAGACAACCCCGATGCACGCAGACGAATCGACTACAATCTCGAGGTAGCTCGTGAATCTCTTTGTCGCTTAATCGCTTCTCAAGATCTTCCTTTAAATTTTGGTGAGTCACCGCGTTTGAAAACTTTATTAGGACCGCCATAATCCTAGATTTTCTGCAGCTTTCTGATGCATAACAACTAGAGATTTGATTAAATATTATAATAATCGTCGTAATAAGCTAAAAGAAAAATTAGTACTGTGATTTTTTTACGTGTCTTTGACATCCGATATATATGGAGTGATAGAGCTAAAGAGGATTACCTTAGTGTAGTTGCTCATTTTGTAAACGATGATTGGCAACTAGAAAAGAGAATTATAGGATTCAAATTAATTGATGTAGCACATATCGGTGAAAATATTGCCGATTGTATTGTAAAAGTTGTGGAAGATTTTGCACTTAATGATAAGATTTTGCAATAACATTAGATAATGCTTCCGCAAATACTTCGCCATGAACATACTTACTCGCTTTTCAATTCATATGTCAATCTTTCTTATTACATCGCATTGTGCTTGCCATATTATTAATCTTATAGTTAAATCTGGTTTAAAGAGGTTAAATCAAGATATTGAACCTTTTAAATCGCAATATCTTTCTTAACTCATTCTAATCAACGAGTAGCAAGATATAAAACTTATTTTATTGCAATGAATGTACGTCCGCGTAAGTTTGGTTTGGATATGCTGTTAGATGGAACTCTACTTACTTGATGCTTAAGAATGTCATACCATATGAGAGCACATTTTCTTTTTTTATTAACACGCACCGTCGCATACCGGATGGTCAACCGTACTCACAAATATAACATTGGTATGTTGCTAAATACTTGCTTTCATTTTTAGAACTTTTTTGATTCCATCGTTGCTTTATCTCGAGTTTATTATTCAACCTCTCCTTTAATTGTGCATCATATTTTAGAAATTGCTACCCACTTAAAGAACCACGAAAATGATAATATATTGCGGGAAGCTGTTTATGCTATGAAAACTAAAATTTTAAAATATTGGCAAGAAATTCCTATGTTATATGCATTTGCATTTATTTTAGATCCTAGAGCTAAAATTCGGGGATTCGGTAATGTTCTCTCACTTCTAAGTGATGCGGTAGGTACTGATTATTCTAGTTATTTTTCAATTGTCCGTGCTAACTTAAGTGAAGTTTATGATAAGTACGATCGGAAGTTTGCTGGAGTTCGCATGCAGCGACCTCCACCAGCACCCACAACAGGTAAGAAGAAAACCGCGTGGGGAAAGATATGGGGCACAGGTGGCTCTTCCTCAAGAAGTTCAACTACATCAACGACAAGTGCGGACACATCAAGTGGTGGGGAGCTAGCTGCCTATCTCAACAGCGACACTGTCAACTACCAAGAGAAGGAAGAGGAGGACTTGAAGATTTTGCGGTGGTGGCACGAGCACAAGATAACATATCCGGTGCTTTCCATACTAGCACGGATGTGTTAATAGTTCTGTCTCACGGTTTCTTGAGTCCGCTTCACTATCCTAAGAATAATCGAGGAGAGAAGAACAAGTCCGACTAGTGAGATGGTGGAAATACTTCACCGTGAAAGATTGGGAACAAGTCGATCAACGAGCTCAACATACCGCGAAAAATACCGAAATCAAGTGAGACGTTCAAAATCTTTATCTAGATAATGAGGAAGAATAATTGTAATCTTCACTTTTTTATTGTATCACTGAGCTATAGGCCGTACTCTTTTTTCTTTGCCAAGGTTTTCTCGTGTTGAGTTTTTACTTGGCAAAGTTTTTAACGAGGCAGCCAAACATCAATAAAGCTCATTATTTAATTCAAATTATTTGTCTCATTTTAGAATTTATCTCGTATTTTAGCTTTTTCTTAATTTATATATATTTAAAAAGTTTTTGTTCATCCTTCGAGTTTTTCTAATTATTCTAAATTTTCCCATTTTTCTAAATTTTTCTGAATTTTTTCCCATTTTTTGTAATTTTTTCTTTTTTTTTATTTTTTTGTCAAATTTTAAGCTAACAGACTCGGTGCGGCAGACGCCTGCTTTGCCCGCTGGCACCGGGTCGGCACCACGGCCCGAGAGGCCGACGGCGCGTGCGGCCGGAGGTTCGATGTGTGGGCAAGACGCGGCCCGCTTTCTGGCCGGGCCTAAACGTCTTACGGCCTAAACGGGTCGTGCCCATTTTTAAACGGGCCATGCCGTGCCGGGCGGCCCGTTTGGACAGCTCTAGACTCGTTGGTAGCACGGTGGGTTTAGGTTCCGATTAAGACATAAAGTTTTTTTTAGTGTAAACGCATCTTTGCTACTTATAAATACGAATGGATAGTTGTCCTTCATCTGCTAACAGAACACACCATCTGTTGAATCTGACGTAAACGGTTAAGATAGAAACAGATTTAACAACAGGTGTTTTTTTTGCAAAAAGACCCTCACCACACCTAGGCTCTAGCCCATCGTCCCGCACTCAGGCACCTCTCGATTTTCTTTCCCTTGCGCCCCACCTCGCTCGAACTCTCAGCCCATGCCTCAACTCCCAGCAACGCCGCCACACACAAACCACCATGCCTCCCCTCCCTACCTAGCCATCTCCATCTCGCCAGCACCGCCCTCTCTACATCTTCGTCATGCTCATAGTCCACGCGACCGCACACCGTACCTCATCGTCGCTTTCCTACTAGATAAGGTCGCGCTTCCTCTCCTCTTCATCCCTTCTTGCACCCCTGCTCTTATGCTCACTCTGTGCTTCCGACCCCTCCCTCACTGTCGCTTACATCGGTTGGATCTGGTCGGGCCTTCCATGACGGTGTTGCCCCAACCCTAGTGTCCCACCGTGTTTGACTCGTTTATTCCCCCACCGCCCCCATCCACCACCATCCTCCCCCAACCCTTCCCACCACCTTCAAGTCTCCTCCATGCTGCCCTAGCCCTAGGTCCCCTGACCACCTCTCCTCATGGACACAGAAAAGCGGTGGGCTACCTCATCCCGTGCCTATGCGGCCCCAGACCCTGATATGGAGTTTGGTGGCGCATATTCGACTGGATCTGCAGAATGGCGGCTTGGATCCAACTGGATCTGATCATTGGTGATGTCAAGACATATCTACGATGATGAGGAGGTGGTCTTGGGCATGCATGGCCAATAGCCACTTCCTCCAGCACACACGTAACATGTGGGGGTGATTGAAGCCGGCGAGGAAGAGCAGCGGCACACTGGGAGGTGATGGTGGCTTGGTGGAGTATGGTGTGGTCTGAGGATAGGAGATCAGTGCTAGATCGAGGTAGAGACGATGCGAACCAAGGCAACACTGCGACCTGACTTATGGTGGTGGCGTGAGGCTACCGTGTGATGACAAGGGACACATGGAGGTAGTGATGCCAGAGGTGGTGAATCACAGTGCAGGCGCACACGTAGGAAGGTGGTGAATCATGCTACAACCACAGCCGTCGCCCATCCTCACATTATTGCTATCATGCCTACCATATTCTAGCTACCGTTGCCACCCTGTCTACTCTGGTTCCGCCAGCGATGCCGAAGCAAACGTCGAGGACATCCTACTCCATGATGCCACACGCTCGTCAACCGCCAAAGACACAATGTTGCCATATGTTCAGTTATACTGTTGACCATGTTTCTTGCCAACCGCTGAGTATGGATGCATTGCAAGAAAGAAATGATGGCGTGTGCTCGGTGGTTTCCTCCATCTACAGAAAGGACATTCGTCTACTTACATTTCTCCTTCTTCCATTTCCCCTTCTAAGATTTCTTATTTTGTTCCCTTCTTTTCTCCCTCTGTTGTAGAGATTTTTCCCTCTTCTTCCCTCTTTGCAGAGGTCCGCGTCAACGTTCCTCTCTTCTTCCCTCTATTGCAGAGGTCAGCATCAATGTTCCTACCTTCTTCCCTCTGTTGCAGAGGTTAGTGTCGACGTTGGCGATTCACTACATCACTGATAGATATGGCTAGGCCCTAACCCTATCATCGTGGAGGTACGAGAAGTAAGAGATTTTTGCTTTTTTAGCCCCCTTGTGAATGTTTTTTTTTCAAGTATAGGCCCCTCCGAAATCATTTGTAGATTTGGTCTCCACGAGTCACCTCCGGTGTTCAGGGAGCTTGGCAGGACGCCTACCACTCCAAGATTTGTACTAAGCTCTCCTTCCTCGCAGGAATTAAATCCACTAATTAATCACTAATTTAATCGTACTACTTGATGAATCACTTAATTAAATTGGTAATTAATCAATTTTCTTATTTAATCACTTGATTAACTAGTCAATAGTACGGTCCTTCTGGACCACTAGTCCTTGGTAGGCGGTTGCCGAGCGGGAGTGCTTCCTGCCGAGCTACACTTGTTCAGCTGCTTCCTACCGAGCTCCCCTAGCATGGCAGGTGACTCGTGTTTCATGCTGTACCTTTCGAGCTCACCAAGGGAGCTAGTTTCGCAAATTCGAATGAAAAGGGGCCAAATTTGTCAAAAAAATTAGGGGCTAGTAAAGCGACAGCTTCCGAAAAGTAAGGTACAACCAGATCAAGATTTTTCATTTATTACAGTCATTGCAAAGCAAGAAATTTGTAAAAAAGATGTTGTCAAAATAATTGCGTTGGTACCACTGTGATGCAACACTTAGCAGACTAGGAAGCTATTCTTGATTGATACTTGTGAGGGATTTTCAGAGTTTTGTGCAACATAAGCTATGGTGTTTTGCTCTTCAAGTTCAGTACAATTCGAGATTTATGTGTTAGTAAGATCTTCGACATGGGATTTTTAGAGTTTTGTGAAACATAAGGTACGGTGTTTGCTCTACATGTTCATAAAGATATACTATTTTCATCCAGGAAATTAGGGGAGCTAAAATTAAAATAATGCCACATCTTTTTTTTGTTGTTGGGGGGGGGGGAGGGGTATTCATAAGCTATTATACAGTTTTTTCTGTGGAAATACTTAAACATTGAGGGGAAAATCCTGATTCTATATTCATGTAAAACAGAACAGATGCTCTATTTTCCTCCTAACCTAATAAAGTTTGTCTCTTTCTGCCATGGCTCTGTGATAGGGTTCACATCCAACCAAACCACCAATTCCACCTTAGCCTTGTAGCAAAATCATCTTCAGATAGTATTCAAACTACTATACATTATAATAATTTCCTTCTTTTACACATGGCCACATGGGTTATTGGCAGAGTCTGGATTTCCTTGTATTACTATTTATTCCTTAATTTACTCTTGTATATTATCTTTTGTATGTTCATCGGATTTATGTGTCCTAACTTAAATTGTATTGATAGGTACCTCATTGTAGGCAACATTTGGTAGAACTAAACCTAGCATTTAATTGGGATGCCCTCTTTCATTCTGTGCCTCAAACAGTTGTTCATTTTATTTAAATTTCCCTTTGCAAGGCTCAGACAATTTTTTGCCTTCTTGTGCTGTATATTCTATTATTTCATTGGTTATGTTAAAAATGCCTGGGTTGTATGCTATTTGACATCTCAAAATTATACATGTTCTATACCAAGTTGTACACTACCGCGTCCGCGTGCATGCACCTGCACTTAACAGGCAACTGACATTTAGCTTCTTGTACTGGTTGCTTTCTAACTTCAGATGCTTTCTTTTAACAAGAATTTTGGTTTGAAAGTTTAATTTCATTTATAGGAGTGCAATATGTTGTAATTTACTGCTATGAGGGTGGATTAAAAGAACACTGCTGTGATGCACTCATGCTTGGGCCATAGGAGCAACTGCTCTAGTCTCACCACTAATTGGCATTAAATTAAGTCTGAAAATAATAGCATGTTGGCAGTAAAATTCAAACAATTATACCTGTAACAACTGTGAAAACCTTACTGAGTCAACCACAAGGACTACAAATGCTAAGAATATGATACAGTTTCCGAAATTTTATTCCAACCAATTTGTCCAAGAAATCTTCTCGATTGTAGACAAAATGTACTCCTGCCATAATCTTTATCAAATTGATTTCTTGGTCTTGGCTTAATTTTCTTCCTGCTATCTTCCTCTGCAAGAATTCGGTGGGATTCACTACTGCATATGCCTACATTACAGACGGTTCACAAACCACATCACAGATGGTTTTGTGAACCGTCTGTATCGAAGTTTCAGTGGTGACAAAAAGTCATCACAGATGGTTTTAGAACCGTCTGTGATGTAGTATCATCTGTGGAACCGTCTGGGATGAGTCCAAACCGTCTGTGATGTAGTATCATCTGTGGAACCGTCTGGGATGATGGACTCATCCCAGACGGTTCTAAAGAAGAACCATCTGTGAAGAGGCCCACATCATAGACGGTTCCAATTTAGAACCATCTGTGATGAGTGAAGGGAAATGCGGTATGCTACGCTAGCACAAAAAAAACTACCGCGCAACCAGAAAGCTACTCGCAAGAAGGGGATCATAGATAAGATTACCACTAGACGCCGCAGCTGCGGAATCCTTCGCGGCGTCGATGTAGTGGTTCGCCCTCGCCGCAGCGTTGCGTCCGATGTAGTGGATCGCCCTCGCCTCGCCGTGATCGCCCTCCCACGCCGCAGCCGCAGCAGCGCCACCGCAGAGTCCACACTTCCAGATGGAACGCCGTGCGTCGTGTGCAAGCACCTAGTCGCTCGGCAGGGCAGCGAGAGGAGGAGGCTAGGGTTTCAAGTGAATCAAACCTAAACCGTGGAAAGCACACTCTGCGCCTCCTCCTCCCCTCCTTATATAGCCACGAGATGAAACCCCAAACCAGGGCCCACCAAAGATGCTAAGCCCACGAGGTTCATTAATTACGGATCTAATCCAAATTAATGCGCCCCACCATTAAGTGTGTGACCTGCAGTTCACATACGCTTGGACATGGATTCGAAAACACTTTTTCAATCCAATAGTTGGTAGCGCTTCTTGCAAAGTATGCCAACTCCCAAACATACTTGTGATCAAATCGAATGTAACCTATCAAAAGAACTCATGTAATAATCCCTTTGCCAAGTATATGAAGATTGATCTCAAGGCGAGAAGCATGTCATCCTTTGATGATTCAATCCATCTCTCGTATCCGTGATATATTAATAAGTTGTGATTGACTCTCAATCACGGCATGGCCATGCACTTTCTTAATCATATCACACGAGTGGCCTTGTCATATATCTCCGCTTTCATTGGAGTGGCAAATTCCATCTTGATCGCCACTTCCTCTCGCACGCTTCATAGTAAACATGAAAGCTACCTTTATAACTATCCGTTAGGAAGTAGTGTTTGATAGCCCCAAGGAAAACTATTACACATGTAGGGAATATGACAATCTCAGTCTAAGGATCATACATCTTCTAGGTATGAGATACATCGATGACACATAAGAATGAAACATTCTCGCAGTGTCCCATAGCGGGTCTATCTAACCCATGTTCTTCAACATGGTCCACAATGTAGAGATGATATCTCCATATCCCATGATCTATGAAGCATGATCATCGATCACTACATGTGCTGATCTATTCATCGTAGTCCTATACGATGATATCCGATCAGAGATATTTATTGAATTACATCATTAAGTAAAGAGCTTCATAATCAAGTCACATACTTGTTGATCAATACAATGATATACATTCATTGGACCAATAATCATATTATTATTCATAAACATAGTCATGTTACAATCATCTAAATGATTGCCTCAAGGGCATAACACTAACAATGAGCTCCTCATCACAGACGGTTCCACTTTGGAACCGTCTATGATATGGGCCTCTTCACAGACGGTTCTTCTTTAGAGCCGTATATGATGTTGATTTTCCATTTTTTACTAAATTTAATTTATTGGCTAGCCTCAAGAAATGCTAGCCATGCCGTCTGGTAAAAAAGACAGTAGAAAGCATCACCAGCATTATTATGACATACAATTCAGAAATGAGCTCGGATCTCATATGAACATACAACGCATCTATTTTAGAAATCAACTCTGATCGCATAATACATTAATGTACAACGCATCCATTTCAGAAATCAACTCATATACAAAAACCAATTGAATTGAGAGCTAGAAATGATAAATTCACAGCACAAGGTTCACAAATTAATCCAAACGGTATCTAACAAATTCACAACTCATCAGGCGAGCTTGGGTGGCATTCGCCTTTTGGATTAATAACCTCACGCAATAAGAAGGTGAAGAGTTGTCCTCGGATACCTAGGAGGTCAGCCTATTCCAACGCAGATTCAGCGTATTGCCAAGCCTGTCGATGGGAAAAGTAAAGTCTTGCGTGTATATAAATTTGTAGGTAGAAACAATTGTTGTAAGATTGACAAACCTCTATGATGTTGGTCTTCTTTGAACCAATGAGTTGCATGTTGTGGCAAACGTATAATCCACATAGGTTAGTCTCCTTTGGCTGCTTGTGGCACTGCCAAAATATAATAAGTAAATTAGTTCAAAAGGTATTATTATGGAGTGTGAAGGATTATTGCGTACTAGCGGATACCGAAAACTTATAAATATGCTTCAGTGTCGTTGGGTTCTTCCTGTGTAGACATCCACAAGCTTTGTAGACACCGAACGATGCGTCGAGTAAATCTCTGATAGACTTCAAGTCGTGCGTGCCGCCCTTTTTGTAATCAAGGTAAATTACGTGGTTCTGTCTTGGTATAATTATGAATAGAACCCAGTGATAGCTGCACAAGTATGTCGCCATGGTCATTCAACTTAACTTTAAGCTGCATCATATAGTCCAAATCAACAAGTATAGCAACTGGATGAAGCACTTACCCTGGGTTGTGGGGTAAAAGTATGAATTTTTTATCCCATTGAGCCAGCAATACTATTTCCATGTACTTGTGGACGACTTATAAATTTTCGTCCATGGTTTGCTTGGACACCATGTGTGGGTCGACGAAACCCACCAGTTGTTTCCTTACTTTTGCTTCCATGCTCATGTATCTACATATACAAAATCAAGGATCATGTATATCTGACATTTATCGATATGACACGAATGTACGCCGTGATTGCACACACTTACAATGTCCAGCATCTCATGAGTGATGCATTGAGGGCGTTGAGGCTGTACATATCGAATAGGCCGTTGCAATCTAATGCACGCTAATGTAAGCATGTCCTCGTGCTCTTTCGGTATGAACGACTGTCCCAACTCGAATTGTCGCGCCAACGGGGTGAATGGAAAGTCATGGGCTGCGTGGTCCACCTTTTCGATTTGCCCTTATCACCGCCTTGCCATCTACCAAATGTCATCTTCACGGGAGACAACTTGGTCCGAACTGCAGCTTCGGCCTGTGCCCGACGTGACATAGTAGCCGATTTGGTGGGCTCCTTCGGTGCAGCACATGCCTCCAGTAGTGTTGGTAGCCCCGGCACATCACGTGACTCCGGTAGTGCTTGTAGCTTTGATGCTTCTGGGTAGGCATCAAAGAAGATGTCCTTCTTGGACCACTGGATGAATGTACCCATGGCATCCCCTAGTGTGACTATCTCGTTGTTTGGGGGCATCTCTAGCGTGACGGCCTTGCAAATTTCATGTACGCCGTCAATCTGGACCTTTGCATAGCCCGGATCAAAGTACGACCGTGCACTAACGCCCCTACACCGAATGGATACGCGCGCCCCCAAGCAGCCTGAAGGGGAACAGAGCCGATAGCAAGTCTCACTTGGAGATTGCACGGTGTGGCCAGCTACATAAGGGTACACAATTAATTAGGTAACACGTTAAACAGGTCTATCTAAGGAGAATTGCAGACATGTATATTACCCCGATTTTGTTGGGAGGAAATTTGGCTTCGTCCACGTCCGTCTCAGGGGCGGACACACAGCTGCTCCGACAGTTGGTTGGGCTGAACTGCACCTGTGCTTCTTGGGCTTGCACATTCTATGTTTGCCTCTCCACAGCCTCCCTTTGCCCCATCCTTTCCTCAATGCTTCGTAGCTGACTATCGAACTGCGCTCTGAGCCTTGTCTCAACCCTTTCCTCAATCAGGGCTACTAACCGTTCCTTGCGCTCGGATTTACTTCTCTTCCTACTCCGGTAAGTGTCGGAGTCATGTGGGAATCCCATTTTTCAGGGAACGAAAACACCTAGGCATCGGGTGCGACCTAGGTGTTCCTTGTTTCTCAAGGCCATGGAGAGTATATCTTTCTCTCTATCCGAAGTGAAAGAGCTCTGAAAAGATTCCGTGGTCAACGATATTAGGCGTTGGGACACTTCCTCATCAGTGGGGTTGGCAAAGGACACGCCATCCGAAGACGTGGGACGTGACCTCTCTCTTACCCAGTTTCGGGCGCGCGGGTCCACGATCGAGGCAAACGGTAGCATGACCTCCTTCTAAACTACCTCATCATCCTCCCTTGTCCATTGCACGATCTTGCCCACGTACCCAGTTGAGCCGAGTCTGTGTAGGTGAGTGTTTTTTTGACTGAACGGTCTTGTGCGCCACACTTTGATGCACGAACTCTTCCGTCGTCTTCAACTCAATAAATCGTTCTCACACGTCTTCAGTGATGAACCCGTACTTCTGGAACGGAGTCATTTTCTTATTCACGTAATTAGTGATGAGGACGCTCTTGAAGTTCTTCCACACCTTTCCCACCACTAGCAACGCATACCGTCGCAGTACGGGCATGGCGTCTTGTGGGAGCTCGAACAACGCGAATATTTCTATCACCAGGTTATCGCGCTCCTCATCTATCAGCGTCTTCCATGATGGATAGGCGATGAGGACTCTTTCACGCCCAACGATCCCGTATAATATCCGAAAAGCTGTCGTAGCCTTTGGAGGCGCGGTAGGGGCCCATCGGGCGGATCGACCGCCGTGATGGTGTATCGGCTCTGAGGCCTTTTACTAAGCCCTCTTGGACCGCGCCTCTGATTTTCTACATTGGGCGCCTCATCAGATCCATTCAACGATGAGAAATGAGGGGATGCCATCTTGTAATGAAGATCATAAAAGAGGCAAGTTGATAAATCAACAACTCATAGAGGCTCATAGAAGAGGAAAGAAAGTGCCGTCTGTGATGTGCCCGAGACTCATTGCAGATGGTTTTTATAAAAAACTGTCTATGATGACGTGTCTAATATAACCTCTTTTGTAGCAGTGATTGGTGGTAAGGATGTCAAAACATGGAAGGGCTATGACCAAGATGAGTCCTATAGTCCATTGCTCATGGTTGTATCCATCCATGTTTTTACCATAGTTTTTCAACACAATCTATTTCACAACTGCGATATAAAGGATGCAGTTTCTCAATTTTGGGGTCACAACTGATCAATCATGGATCAAAATCATGCTTGCTTTGATTGGTGCTATGTGCAAGGATTGCTTAGTCAAATTAATTCATGTAATATAACAATAATTTTATTGAGTTTTATAAATATTATAATTTTATTGAGTTTCATAATGTTATTATTTTATTGAATTTTAAAAATATATTACAATAAAAATTAGTAGTCAAAATGGCATTTTGAAGATCGTGTCAATGTCCAAAATGACATATATTTATGATCGGTCGGTGGAACTATCTTTGTCTTTACTACTTACTAGTAGGGTGCCAGTGCGTTGCAACGGAATAGAAATGTTGTCAATGAAGTACTAGAAACGCTCTCTGAAAATTTGATGCTCCATATGTAATATCACTTTGAATAGCACGTCTAGGACCATACCTATGTACACCTACATTTGTCGAGCAGTATACAAATACAAAATAAAAGTATCACTCCTAGGGTTTTGAGTGTGTTCAAGGAGGGCATATCAGAGCCGAACGAACATCTGCAAGCACACTAGCCAAAAAAAGAGGCAAATAAAGGGGCATCAATAGGGAAATCGGTAAAAAGTTAGGAAGCAGTGAGATATATCCCTGAGTGAAGGCACAAATGCACCTAGTAGCATTGCAAATATCACCAGCCACAGGGAGAAGGCGACACCACCGGGTATAAAATTGGAGGGAAAAAGACCAAAACTGCAAAAGCATATTGAAGTAACTGTGGATCATTCAGTAGAACAACGGAGCAGTGAATTAGCTGTACATAACCACTAAATTCAATATGGATATTTTGTAAGGAATCATATATAACATAATTGTAATCCAAATATGTAGGACACCACATATAGGAATTGTGGATGAAGCATACAAATGCAAATACCACTTATTGGCACCTGTAAATGACATGTATATGGTACAAAGCTATGACACATCTTTGAGGTGAACATGAGAAAATAATCTTTAATAAGAATAGCCAGGCCAAATCAAATTTGGCAAAAGAAAACTCTAAAACCAAAAAATAATACCAGCGATAACTAATTACTGTGTATTAGATTAGCATTATGTACGCCTGAAGAAACATTAGAATCCTTCTCTTGTTACATGTAAAAGCTAGTATTCAGTTTCTAGAGCATATGCAGCCCTTCCAAGAATGATTAATATACACGTAGTTATTTACTATTAAACATGCTAGCTAGTAAGAGGAAAGTTCGGAATTTCATAACATCCAAGTTGTTGCTATCGCTAGAGTTAGGACATTCAGATCATGGTGAAGGAAGAAAAATATAAGGATGTAGACCTCCACTTGTAGTGTCCCTCTTCTAGTAGAGCAGATTTGATCTATCTACAGCGCCGGTGGGTCGACTAGAAACCATGTTAGGCTGTTTTATGAAGAAGTGACAAATGTCTTTATACCGTAGCCACAGATAACTATTATGACAAAATAACCTGTGAAATTTGAAGTGGAAACAATATCTACACCTCATTGTCTTCACATAAACTTAGAAATGACGCAGTACTGAACTATTGATCTATTGAAAATAAAATTGGTGGTCATCTGACAATGACTAATGTATAGATTTGTCCCTTGTGTTTGTAGATACGAATTAGGAAATGACTCGATAGTTTCTTAGAAAAAAATGGGCAACTTAGTTCACGAATGTGCACTGCAATTTGATAATTCCAAACAACACAAGACAGGAGAGTTTGGAGTAACAGAAACACACAGCCCCATTTTATATCTCAATCACTTCGAGCAGGAATCAATGAAAAATAATTTGGCAAGATTTTTGAACCAATATGCAGAGCACATACCAATACCATCCGATCAAAACGAAAACATTTATTGATCTTGAATTCATTTATGAGCTAGGAAAAAAAACCCTTTTTGAATCGCCCCTAGCATGCATCAAATGTGACAATGAGAATCACCGAGTTGACACCACTGCTTGCTATAGTGTAATAACCTTGGCCCTTTTGAGCATACTATCTAGCCTCGAGGGACATCCTCAAAGCTCATGTACCCATTAAGACTACTTATACTAGAGATCGCTTAGCAGAATTATATATATCAAGAATTGTTTGTTTGCATAGGGTACAAAAGAAGATAGTGTCAGATAAAGGTTCTCAGTTTATCTCGAGATTCTAGAATAAGTTGTATGAAGCAATGGGAATTTGTTTGAATGTCAGTACAGAGTATCATCCTTAGACAGATGGTTAGACTAAAAGAGTTAATCAGATTTTGGAGGATATATTAAGAGCATGTGTGTTAGCTTATGCTACTACTTAGGATAAAAGTCTGTCATATGCAGAATTCAGTTACAATAACAGTTATCAAGCTAGTTTGCAAATATCATCTTTGAAGCATTATATGGTCGTTTCAATCGTACTCTTTTGAACTAGAGAATGCGACAGGAGAGCTTCATATCTTTGTATATGTTATTCTCAAAGAAGTAGAAGAGCACAATGCTATGATCAGAGAAAGGTTAAAAGTAGCTTAGTCAAGTCAGAAGAGTTATACTAATAATTGTCTTAGCGAGTTGAGTTTTGAGCCTAAAAATTTTGTTTATCTCAGAGTTGCCCTTCTTAAGGGAGTCATAAGGTTTCACGCTAAAGGAAAACTTGCCACAAGATTTTTTGGTCCATTCAAAATTTTGAAGCGTAGAGGAGAAGTTGCTTATTAGTTGAAGTTGCCTTAGTCGTTGGCAAATGCGCACGATATTTGTCATGTCTCTCAGCTTAAGAAGTGTCTTTGAGTGCTAACAGAGTAGACACTGATGGAGTTGATTGAGTTGCAAGAGGATTTGACTTATAATGAGCAATAGGTTAAGATTTTTGATGTTACAAATCATAAAACTAGGAGCAAGTCAGTTTATTTCTGCATAGTACAGTGATGTAATTGTTGCAGAAATTTGAGTTTTGCCCTAAATTTGAAAAGGAAATAAAAATGGTGGTAGGCCAGTTGGGCCAGCCCGACCCATGTGGCCAGGCCAACCCAGCCGGCCCAGCCATCTGACTAGAAATGTGCTTTCGTTGCGCTTGACCAGGAGCATTTCGAGCATTCTGGGAACGGGTCGTGAGGATCTGGTGGCGGCTAGGTCTTTCCTGGCAGCGATGCCCACGTCGCACGACCGCACGCATGCAGCGGCGTGGTGCAACTTTTCGGGCTGCCGTTGCTTTCTCTACCCTGCTCAGGGCTCTATTTAATGGCTGGACGTATGGGCTTCAAAGCATACGGTGAACACACCGTTCCTCTATTCCCATCCAGCCACTTCTAGTCTTCACACTGTAAAGGGGCCAGTTAATTAACTTGGGTACCTTGCTTGTGGGGAGACTATTGTTCTGTGAGGATTTGGGTTAAGGTAGACTGTTTGTGACAACAGAATTAGCTTTTATATGCTACAATACTTGGTTAGATCATTTGATTATCTACTGTGACTTGTATATTCATGTTCATGTGGTAGAATGCTTTCTGGTCAGTAGCTTTTCATGCTGTTCTAGTTTATTCTTGCTGTCGGCTATTAATATTCTTTCATGCTATTGTCTCATCCGAGAAGCATTCTTCTTGGTTTATCCTTATTCACATGTATGCATAGTTCTAGATTATCATTTGATTAGATTCTTTAATCTGCCAAGTATTCAAATTGTTAATTTGAGGTAAGGTTGTCACAAACAAGTCTATATCTTGCCCTAGTGATGAGGAGGGCCTTTAAAGGCAACCCGACATCTGAGAACAATCTAAAATCAAAACAACTTGAGCATTATTGCTAGTTGTATGTCTCTTGTTCATTGTTATGCAATTGCTAAAATACTTGTTTATGAGCATGTCTGCTTTGATATTGTCAAATATCTTGCTACAGTATTTTAACTTGTGCTTTCTTAACAATGCTAATTCATGGTTATTTAATATGTTTGGAATTATTGTCATGATAAAATTGCTAATACCGGAATATTTACAACAATCCAGAAAGCAATATTTAATGGCTTCTAGTTTCGATGTCGTTAAGCCTGATGTTTTTGACGGTGCGAGCTTCAAATGCTGGCAGGCTAAGACTAGGCTGTGGTTGATGGACCTCAAATTATTTTGGGTCATCGCTAATCCCCCAGAACTTCCTATGGAAGTAGAGGCTGAAAAGCGTTGGGAGGATGCGAACCACTCAGTCCTAGCTAGGCTGTTGGCCGTCATATCCAACATGCTTTTTGATGTGTACTCAAACTTCACCTCTGCAAAGGCACTTTGGGATGAGCTTGAACTAAAATTTTCCAAAGGAGACAATGGGAATGAATCATTCACTGTAGAAAGCTATCTTAACTATAAGATGGTAGATGGCAGATCTGTATTGTATCAAGTCCATGAGCTTCAGCTTTATATCAGGGACTTGACTCAATACAACTGCAATTTGCCAGAGAGTTTTCAGGTGAATGTGATACTGGCAAAGTTAATGCCTTCGTGGCGTGACTTTGTGACCGCTCGGAGACACATTAAGGAGTGACTGACTCTCTCTGAGCTGACAGCCGCTATTAATGTGGAGGAGCGGGCACGTGCCAGTAACAAGGCTCCTATGCCTCAGGTTCAAGCTCATCATGTGGAGACAAAGTCTGCCGGCAAAGGGGCCAAGAAGAAGACTAAAATTCCTTCCTAGACCAAGCCAAAGCAAATGAAAAAGAAGGAGAATTTTGTCTGCTTCGTCTGCGGAGCCGCGGGCCACACTGCTCTCAGGTGTCATGAATGGAAGGGCAAAGGACCTGCGCCTCAGCAAGGTGGCCATAAGGCCGTGGCAAACGTCATACTGGCTTCAGCCAGTTCTGACGGGTATGTACCTAGAGCCTTTATGGCTGATCCACCAACTGATTGGTTGATTGATACAGGTACTACACACCATATTTGTGCTGATCGCAGTCTATTCTCCTCCTTTGAGGGTCAAGGAGGTGGCTCCGTTTTGATGGGCAATGGTGCATCTGCGGCAATTCGAGGAATTGGGCAGGTTTGCTTGAAGCTTACTTCAGGCAAGACATTATTTCTTCGAGACGTGCTGTTTGTACCGACAATGAGACGGAACCTCCTTAGTGGATCTTTGCTTTGTAGACAAGGTCTTAAGTTAGTTTTCGAATCTAATAAGGTCGTGTTGACCAAGTTTGGAACTTTTGTTGAGAAAGGTTATGAAAGTGGCGGAATGTTCTGCCTTTCTATTTTGGATCTTAATAACATCTCTATTTACAATGTTCCTTGTAATAAAGTAGATGATATTTGGCATTCTCGTTTGTGTCATGTGAATTTTGAGGCCATTGTGTGGTTAAACAAAATGAACTTAATTCCAAGTTATAACCATGAGAAAGGCTCAAAATGTGAAGTGTGTGTGCAAGCAAAGCAACCTCGAAAGCCGTTTCATTCGGTTGAGAGTAGAGACACTTCACCTCTTGAGCTTGTTCATTCTGATCTTTGTGAGATGAATGGTATTTTAACTAAAGGTGGAAAAAGATATTTCTTGACCCTCATAGATGATTCGACTAAGTTTAGTTACATCTACTTACTTAGATCGAAAGATAAAGCACTAGAACATTTTAAAATCTATAAAGCCGAAGTCGAAAACCAGCTAGAAAGAACAATTAAACAATTAAGGTCGGACCGAGGAGGAGAGTACATCTCCAGGGAATTCTCCCAGTTCTGTGAAGAAAGTGGAATAATTCATGAAATTACTCCACCATACTCACCTCAATCAAATGGAGTTTCCGAATGAAAAAACTGAACAATTTGTGACTTGGCGGACACCATGTTACAAAGTTCAGGTATGTCAAACTCATGGTGGGGTGAAGCAGTTCTCACAACTAATAATGTTCTAAATAGGGTTCCTCCTCGCAATTGCAAGGAAACACCTTATGAAGGATGGAAGGGGAGAAAACCGAATCTGTCCCATCTTTGTACATGGGGATGCCTTGCTAAGGTTCATGTTCCATTATCAAAGAAAAGGAAACTTGGTCCGAATACCATTGATTGTGTCTTTCTAAGTTATGCTCATAATAGCACGGATTATAGGTTTTTGGTGGTCAAATCCGAGATTAGTGATATTTCTACAAATGTTGTAGTGGAATCTCGTGATGCGACATTCTTTGAAAATGTGTTTCCTATGAGGTCAAATGAAGTCATTGTTCCTTCGAGTTCAAGTGAACACTCTATTCCTCCTAGTATGGATGACATCGCTCCTAATATGGAGTTGAGGAGAAATAAGAGGCAAAGGATTGAAAAATCCTTAGGCGATGACTTTGACACCTATCTTGTGGATGATGAACCACGAAACCTTTCAGAGGCATATGCATCTCCTGATGTGGAGTACTGGAAGGAGGCAGTCCGTCGTGAGATTCCTTCCCCTTTAAAAGTTAAGATATTCATACCAAGCTCAGATCCTGTCTCCGCAAACATCAGGGCAGAGCATAATTTTAGCAGACAACTAAGGAGATGTATTTCATACAATAAGCAAGATGCTGCATATCTATCAGAATTAAAAATAGAATAATAACCCTACCTATGTGGTTCTTCTGAAAATAGGTAGCTAGATGTGTTTAATTTGAAGGTTTCATTGGCCGTTATATTAGCTAAAAGAAGAAATGCATGTTCCTAACATCAAAGGGATATCTGTCCAGGGGAATAGAAGGGATGAGAGAGTTAGGCAATTATACCCCTGGAAAAGCATGATCTGATTAACCTATGCTGTCAATATTTTTTTTAAATCGTGATCTTATATTAACCAACAAGACAATTTTCTAAGAGGCATGCCTCTAAGCACCGTGATGTCATCCTCTATCACTTTTTGCAGTGACCTTTTTGATTAAAGTTAGGCCTGCATAAAAGCAAAAT
Source organism: Otatea glauca (assembly GCA_036346275.1). Lineage (NCBI taxonomy): Eukaryota > Viridiplantae > Streptophyta > Magnoliopsida > Poales > Poaceae > Otatea > Otatea glauca. Next base: position 17,536 of record JAYEVK010000467.1, on the reverse strand, counting down.
GTCAGCTTTTGTTTGCTATTTGCACTCATGTATATCTATTTCACAATGCATAGAAGCTACTTTCACCCTTTCAATCTAGCACCTATGAACTATCAAATGTTCAAAGTTCTGTGATCGTTGCTAAAATACATCCAAGAAAATTATGCTCTTTAGTAAAGACATATATGTTAAAGTTCTGTGATCGTTGCTAAAATACATGCAAGAAAATTATGCTCTTTAGTAAAGACATATATGTTACCTTCAATTTATTCATGGAGCTCTTCCAGAAAAGATTTAAACCTTCATAGGATAGTGAATAAAAAATAACCAGTACAAGAATAACAAGTGTAAGCCCCTGAAATTTAAAACAAGCTAGTACACGTCAATACATGCGCATTTCCATATTATGGTAGCTCCAACCATATAGATTCTAGAACAATAGCATTCAGGTAGATGAATGTACTAAAATACACATGGTCTGACAGGACTAACTCAGCGAAACACCTCAAATTCCAACAGAAGCTTAAGCCACCAAGATCAGTTGTCACCAATTTTAAGCCTACCTCGATGCCCTCGAACAAAGTGAAAAAGTGCAATTCAAAAGGCAAACTGAGAGCCTAACACCTTGATGAGGACATCACTACTACGGATACGATCACACCTGGTTGGACCAACTCCAACACGTCATTCATGGACCAAGAAAAGAGAGATATCAAATCCATCACATTCTGAAATCCAATTCGGCCTCCGGATACCAGCCTGAAGTAAAACGAGCATGACTTTTGCATAAGGTGTCTGATTGGAGAGTTCTTACACTTGATTGAAAGCTTACAACGAGACCTTTCCAATGGGTCTAGTCCTAGCCTCATATTCATCGTGGAGCAGCCGAAATCAATGAAACAAGGTACTACAACACTGTTTTGGGTTGTTTCGGGCCTTGTAAACGTGTGGGGGCCTAAGCCCAAGTTGTGTGCGCCCCCTGGCTGCACACAACCCTAGGATGACCCTCTCACGTCCCTCCCTCTTATATACTCAGTAGATGCCACCTTAGACACTTGGGTTTTTGTTGAGTATAGTTTTAGCCTATGGCCAAACTACATTGTCCTTTAGACATGTTGAATGACCGCCTATTGAGACTACTTCGCAGAACCCCACCTTTTGATCTATATTATCGTGAGCCTCAACTCTTGTTTGCAATTTCAGATTGCTTTTACTATCGTTCTTGCTTGTTCTTCGGTTGCTTGTAGGAACTGAACCTCGTGTTCAGGTTGATCGTGCCCACGGCAAGATCAATAACCCTCCGGAGTTGGTTTAGCGATTGCTAAGGAGCATTGTCGTCTTACGTTGTAGTAGGATCATTAAAGTCAGTTCCACCAAATCGATAGTTATCGTTCTCATCGAAATATCGGGACACAATCTTACAGCAAGTGGTATAAGAGCGTCAGGTTGCTCGGTAAGAGATTCAGTACCTTAGATTAGTTTTTGTTTTATGTCCTAAATTGAAAATTACTCCACAAAAATTCAACCTTTAGATTCAATCTGGTATTTTAGTGAGTTTTGTTTGGTTTTGATCCATTAGTGTCTTTGTTTTAGTTGCTGATCGTTTTTCCTTCGTGTAGCTTTTCTTTCAATCTGTCTAGTACTTTGTTTTATTCATAACTTTCGCATACGAGCTCAGATTCTAGTATTCTTGCACTTTTCTGAAATCTGCGAACGAGCTCTACAAAAACCTAGTTGGGCACGGACTCTAATTCTGTATCCAAGTTAGTTTAATCTGGATGTCAAAGTTAGTGAAGCAAGTGGTACTTCCAGTCCAGATCGGTTCGGAATTGTGATCATAATTCTCACTTCCGAACTCCGATTGAGAAGTTTTTATACTTTACTGAATCCTTGAAGAGTCCTCTACAAAAAAAGTTTTTGGGTGTCCTTTGTGATTCAGACTCTTTCAAACTAAATTTGATTCGAATTCGGATTTGATCAAATCCGCTGAATTTAGGTCAATTATGTGCACCTCGGTGTTTTGGTTATAACTTTTATACACGAGCTCCAAATTGTATGTTCGTATACTTGATTTAAAGCATAGAACATTACCTTCAATTTGTTACATTGTGGGCAAACTAGATTCGGTAAATTTCATACTTTAATTGTGGCGACAAATTTGCTGCACTGTTGGCCGAATTTGGGTTTCTTGCTTCAATTTGTGTTCTAGCTTTGTTCCTTTGAGTTGGTTGATTCCAATAACATCCACAAACCATAAAACCCCAAAAATATCAGTACACATACCTTTGGGAACCAATTCATCCTTTGTGAATACTTTGATCCCAATTGAGACTAGTTATTTGATATTGCTTAGGGTTGCTCTACTTGATACATTGCATAATCCTGAATTATCATATGTGAAATCAAGTTAGGGATTCCAAAACTTTGCTCATACTAGTGTTGGCCGAAAGTCACTCAAAGAAGGAAAAAAAGAAAGAGCCAAAAGACCAAAAAAAAATAAGAAGAAAAAAAGAAAGAATATAGTGGCCAGTCGCACTACATTGTGCAAAACCCTAATTTGTGTTCGTTATTTTCAAATTATGTAATTGTATTAATTATTGAACAATCTTGTGCCCTTTTTACAATTTTGAATCAATAAGCTAGCGTCTCTCTACGACTTGTGCAATAGACTTTTTGGTGTCTCACTTATATTTTATAGCTCATTCCTTGATTGCATAAGTATCATTATCTTTGCGTGTGTGTTGTCTTCAAATTCGCTTATATCCTTGTGATCAGCAACTAGAACTTATGAATTCTAGTTTGGGTCATTACTTATCATTACAATAACTAGAATTATCAGATTGCATAGGAAATAAGTATAGCCTACCTAACTCCACATATTCTACCTCGTACGTTTGTTCGGTCCCTTGGCAATCGCTTTATCCAAGCTTCGGAGAACTTTTAACACCGCCAACGGCCGACAACACCTGTTGCATGGCAATAACTTGTAAGAGTTTTGGTTAAAGCTTGAGAGTTGAGCAACTTTTCTCATCTTACGTAGTGATAGGATCATTATACTTATGATTTGTTTCTTGTCTTCACTAACAATAGCAGATTCTCAACATCGTAGTTCTTGGGCCAACATCCTAGGAGAAGAGGTAGTTCACACTCCGAGATACGAAGAACGTACGGGCACAGCTTCATCACCACAGGAGGTACAACGGCATGGAAATTTTTGAATACAGTACAAAATACTGTCGGAAATTAGAGAATGATACAACATGTTTGCGTATTTACGAAAAACCCTACCATACCCTAATCAAAATCCGTTAACCATACCCGAGACGCGGAACCGGTTAAGCCATACCCGATTTTGAAATTCGGGGGTCTCACTTCATACCGAATTTCAAAACCGGGTATGGGGTAAACCCCATACCCGGTTTTTCAAAATCCGGTTAAGCCTAGCATGCAGTATTAGCACAAAGTCACATGCATTCATGCCGATTAGACACAAAGTGACATGCATGCATCTTGATTGGTCTCGAAGGCCAAGATTCCATGCATGCATGCATCTTGATTAGGCAAAAGTGCATGCGGATGATTAGTGCAAAGTACATGCTTGATTAGTAAAAATTATAATTAGTAAAATAATTAGTAGAAAGTATAATCGTAAAAGTACAATTAGTAAAATGATTAGTGAAAAGTATAATTAGTGAAAGACGGGCTAGCCTCGATTGGTTGGCGAGGGCTCATGATTATTGGTATTTTGGCGGCCCGGATGCATGCGTCCGGACCGAAAGCAAAGACAAAGTCGAGTCGATGTCCCTCATTAGCACTTTTCTCGATATAAATCGGAGGGAACGCAGAGAGCGGCAATGCATTCACAAGATAGTAGTAGAGAGCAAAGCGAACCGAGAGCGCGAAGACGGGAGATTAGTTCGTTCGGTGTTTAGTTTGTTAAAATTTTCGTAAAGTCTAAAAATTTTCAAGTACTTCATTTGGGATTTGTATTTTGCAGGTATTTTTTAGGAATATTTATTGGTACATTGCTCGTGCTTTATTGATCTTTGGTACAACTTTCAGAAGGTTAGTTACAAATCTTCACGAGTAATAGTATATTATGGACAGTGTAGTGTATTATGGACAAATCTTTATGCTTGAATAACTACCCGTACATAAAATAACGAACATAGCATAAGTAATGGCAGAATTATCAGTGTTAATATTTTGTAGGAATTTATTCTGAGCTATCTTCATTCTATGAATTAACTAATTCGGGTTCCCCATTTCACAGGTACGTTCCAGGAAGGTGATTTTGCAAGTTGGCAGAGGTTTTCTGATCTTCGTTACAGCTTCACACAGGTTAGTTTTTAATATTTAGGAATATTACTGTGATATTGTTATAATACAACTATGATAAGTAGAATATTAGTACAACTAGTATCACATACAACTAGTATGCCCAAATGGCGGAGGACTCATTGCTACACCATAATTGAGATCTTGATTTAATCCTAAGTGTAGTGGAAATGACTCAAAATCATACCTTGAAATCATGCTAGTTGCATTTAGAACAAAGTTTTAAATGTTCTGTTTTTTACCTAAGTTTTCGCCGGACTACTTGTCTTATGTTAAAAATCGGTCCTGCGTTGAACCGAAGTTTTTCAGTTCAATTTGGAAAAATTGAGAAAGCATTTTCATGCTATGAAAAATTTATGGAGTATCATAAGATATGTAGGATAATACATAAAATTTATGAAAAATTTTAACATCATTTGTTATGTTTTAAAATCAAAATCGTAAACAGAATAAAAATCGGTTCACGCGGACCACTTGTAAGTGGTCCGGCATAGTTGCTCACGCCGACCACTTGGAAGTAGTCCGCGTGAACGAGCTTTTGCGCGGACTACTTCCAAGTGGTCCGCGTGAACTGGAGTGTGCGGACCACTTCCAAGTGGTCCGCTGTGAACGATTTTTATTCTGCTTTCGATTTTGATTTTCAAAACATAACAAATGATGTTAAAATTTTTCATAAATTTTATGTATTATCCTACATATCTTATAATACTCCATAAATTTTTCATAGTCCTTATTTCACAGTGCGCTAATGGAAGGTGATTTTGCGAGTTGGTATAGGTTTCCCGATCTTCATTACAGCTTCACATATGCTAGTTTTTAATATTTAGGAATATTATTCATGCAGTGAATTTGGTTGCATGCAGGGTGATTAGTTTTTAGCCATTAAAATTTTCAAGTTTGTCTATATATACCTGTCTAAATGTACTTGTTTGTTCCGAGCCATTTGGTTGAGCAAAGACGTGATGGCGGCCATTGCGCCTCGAGCTTCTTCGTGAGTCAGTCGATGCCCCACATCGTGCGAGGGCAATTTCTGCAGGAACTATGGTCCGACGCATTACTATATTACCTGTCATCACTGTTTTTGAAGACGCATAACCACTTTGTCGTTAACGTTTCAGTTGCCCCCTCTCGCAAGCCGATCACCGCACAAGATAAAAAGCCGGACTATCGATTTCATATTCCACTAGCTCGCGCGGTCTACTACCGCTTGCGCTCCTCATGGATGGAGCTCACCGCAGGAGGCTTGACCACACCTATGCCGCCATTGATCGTGCACTTCTCCTTTCTCGTCGACCGATGGCGGCCCGGAGACACACACCTTTCACCTACCATTCGGTGAGATGTCCATCACTTTGAAGGACGTGGCCATGCTAACCGCCGCCCATCGTGGCAGCTGCTTGGTTCTTCCTCGCCCCAAAGCAGACAACGATGGCAGCACTACATCGCGGAGAGGTATTACATGATATAATGTTATTTCATATTTGTAATGTGCACGATATTATCGACTCTCTTAATCCGGAGTTCATGCGGGTTGGCGTCCCATACGCATGAAAGAAAATGGTGTCTCTATGACTTGGCTCACAGGATTACAGGGAATACAATCCATGCCCACCGATGCCGACGGTTACCGTGGGGCGCCACTCACGAAGTGTACCTCTACTACTTGGCCGGTGGTGTCATGTTCACGACGATCGCGGAGACGCCATCTTCCGCACATCGTGTGGATTGCTAAGCGCTTGTCCGCCAACCTTGATGACATCCCACCTACACTGGGGATCTGCGATCCTAGCGGACACCTACCGTGGTTTGTGCGATGCATGCCAGCGCGACTTTACGGGCACTATTATCGGATGCCCGCAACTCCTTGGATGTGGAGTTGGGAGTACCTTCCGGTCTCTCGGTGAGGTACGCGTCAGGTACTACCCTGTCGTAGATGATGACACGCGCGAGGCCACTCGCCTACAATGGGGCACCGTTGGATGCACGCCGGCTCACGATGGTCGCCGACGGGTGACCACGCGAGCTACACGCGTGTTGTCGCCCGGCGTGGACTTGCCGACCGCAGATCATGTCAATCGGGATCCATGGACCGGCAACGAGCGAAGAGCTTGCGATCGGGCGGCCGTATCTCTTCGTGTTGCACGGCCGCGACCACGGCCGTGGATGACTACGTGCTTCCTCTTGTACATGAACGTGGTCGAGGTCTACTCGCCCGAACGGATCCAGAGGAAGTTCGGGTGGCGGCAGCCAGTCCCTGTTCCAGCATCGCGGGACGCCGAGCTCTCATGGGTATGCATTTAATTTTTTTCAATATTTTCCCTGTATATGAAAATTTTAGAATCTTACGTCCTTGCAATTGTAGGAGAAGCACGAAGGGCAGTGCGGCCGCATCGAACTGGACCGTCATCCACGCTTCGCACATTACACGATGGATGGAGACAGCGTTTCAGGAGGTTGTCCATCCCTCTGGGCCATATGACCCCGAGGAATATGACAACTACCTTAGATGGTACCGGCCTGCACGCGGCCCCACTTTCTTGAGTGAGGAGGTCGACGAACCGACCATGGACTATCCAGAGGACCGATCTCGACAAGTCCATATTTTGGTACTCCCAAAACCGTACTAATGCCTTCCGTAAATTTATTTACCTAAGTTCTAATACCCGTTATCGCCATGCGACGCCAGAGGCATCGGAGCTATATACCCAAGCGAGATCAAATTGCGGCCCAAATCGCAGCGCTTCTAGCTCCTCGTCACCAAAGAAATCGGATGAGACGGTACCTCGCCGTCGGGTCCCGATTCCTCGGCGATCCGTCGCCTTGAGGACCTTCACGTCCTTCCGCCCGTAGCTACGAAGATGCTCCCATAGATCCTGCCGTAGCTCACGGGCAAAGCGGTCATGCACCGCCCGCCCCTCCGGTCTTCGATCGCGACGACGCCGGACGTCGGCATCCACGCCCCATGCACCGAGCCATTCCTCGCGACGTCGTTCTCCCCCATTGAAGTACCAACGAGGCCTTCGCACAACATGACGAAGGACTCGGTCCTTCGCATCACCGGAGGTACCCCATTTATCGCACTCCTTCGGGACGGACGTCGATCACACACAGGGGATGGGCGGGCCGAGATTTCGAGTTTGACTTCATGTCCGCCCCTCTCTCTGCATCATCGGCAAGTTCAAGAGGACGTGCAACCACCACCGGAGGGCATGCTCGTAACTATGCAAATGGCGATGATGATGATGATGACGATTTCGTTTCACCTCCACCTTGGCGTTCAAGCAATATCGGAAGAGGCCGCTCAAGCACCACCGAGGGGAGCATGCTCCTAACTATGGAAATGACGATGATGATGACGATTTCGTTTCACGTCCGCTTTGGCGCTCAAGCACCACCGAGGGGGCTTGCTCCTAAATATGCAAATGACGATGATGATGATGATGATGATTTCGTTTCACCTCCACCTTGGCGCTCAAACACTATCGAAAGAGGCCGTTGAAATATGAATGTATCTAAGTTTGTATCTCGGTTTAATAATTAGAGTTCAAAAATCGATCGAAATACTTCCTCAAAAATTAAATTTCCTCCCAAAAAATAAATTTGAATTTTTATCGTTTAGCACGTAGCGTATAATTTTCCTCGCGATTAGTTAATTGCGTAAAAATATAAGCAACGAGGCCAAAAGGTCAAAGTTTCCTGCCACATTGCGCTCGGCTCCACGCCTCGCCACGCCGCGCCCGGTCCCCAGTGCCGCAGCTGCTGACGATGTGAATCTCATGGGCGATCATGAAAATGTTGTGATTTGCATATAAAACTCGCTAGCAAAATAACCTAAAAACAAACACGCACGACGTGTCACCCTCTCATCCAAAGTCGCACGACCTTTCACCCTCAGCCGAAAGTTGTGGCGTGCGTCGTCTAATCGCCCACTCGAGAAAGCATGCGGATGGACAACACAAGGGTGATTTGACATGACTGAGGTACAATAAAAATTTCGACAACTTAAGAGAAATCAAGGCCATCAGATACTTAAGATGACAACACATGAGTGATTTGACAAGACTAGTAGATAAAATAAATTAGGAAAAACAACTTAAGAGAAAGCTGCATCGATTTATTTCAAATTTGGCAACAAAGAGTGATTAAACATGATACATTGGGGACAGAGAACATTTCACACATAATCAAAGCCAAATGACTACATACTGGTGGATTGGGGCACCTCCTACGGCCGTGTCGGTTGTTTACATAACTTGCATTTTCGCAAACCGTCCACCGCATCACCCGCGTCCATGTCACCTTGCAACTGTGCCCCGTGGCCTCCCATGTTGTGTGCGTCTAGTCGCGGGATATGGTTTCGAGTTGGGCCTTCCATAATCTTGTAGTTCGCTCCGATTGTGAACGAACTCATCTTTGGACGCCATGTGTTCTTCAAAGCATGCGCGGTGTAGTAAGGCGAGATGAATCTGCGATGCATCGTTCCCACCCATGTCGCGACATGCGGCGAGCGATGGGAGCACGGAATGTGTTGAAGCTTGGCTTGTTGCACGTCAGCAGTCACTTGCTCGCCCCTAGTCGACATCATTGTTGCGGTGTCCCCGCGAGATACCCGGATGCATGTCTGCGCTTGCACATGACCTCAAATTTATTCGTTCCCAAGTCATAAATCCTTGTGCGGTGGAAGTCGCCTTCTTCCTTCTCTCGCGAGCATCTTCTCCACTCAGGGTGCATACGCAGGTGATGCGCCTCGGCCGCATCACCGCGATCTCGGAAGTAATCACCGCCCGATAGAATGTGAGCTCAATGATTGAACACAACGGAAGAGCGCACACCCTTGAGGACGTTGTTGAATGCCTCCGCTATGTTCGTTGTCATCACGTTGTACCTATGATGGTGTATGTCGACCAGTATGGAAGTGAATACAAGGAGGTGAAATGATTTGCGTTAAGTTATGGTTCATCCATACCTCGCTCCGCTCGTGTAATAGGGAGTAGCGCCACCGCTCTGCCGCTTCCCGCGATCCTTCGGTGAAGGTGGGCCGAGTTCGAGAACCACGGTGCGCCTTCCACCATTTGCGAACGGAGTTCTTTGCTCTGGGATTGGTCGCCTTCCATCATCTTCCGTGTGGTCTCGTGCAAGCGTCCCATATCGCGTTGAACTTGTGTGCTTAGTTCTGCGCAGCACATAGCTTTGAATCTCTTGACCGGGGCCTTGTTCTTGTACCTTGTGTACGAGTTCGCACCAAGGTGGCGCATGCACCATCTTCTCTCAACATCGGGCGGCTAGTTATCCGAGGACGTCTTTGTGTGCATGACATCCAACGCGTGGAGGAGGCCTTTGTTCCTATCCGAGACAACGATACGCGCTCCGGCACCGACGACCCGGCTCTTGAGTAGAGTTAGGAACCACAACCACCGTCATTGTTCTCGCTCGACGAGGCGAACGCCATCGAGGATTTGGTTATTTGCATCGCAGCCGAAAGTGCGCAAGAGCGGCGTCCGTGGAACTTCCCACTTAGGAATGTCCGCCCACGCATATGACCGTCTACAATACAGAATGCTTGATGCATTGACCGAATGACCGAAATATCCTAATTAGGTACCGGTCCGCCGAAATGACGACCCATCTTCTAGTATGACGGGCTCATCGGCCATCGCGAACCGAGTGCCCGGTTCGCTATGGCGATCTTCTAGCGACCTAGGGGCATAGTTGAAAGACTCTCGAATCCCCAAAAGCATCTTCAATGCCTTCGCCCGCTCTCCAAGCCGTATGGTACGTGATGACCATCCCGCTTTAGCTGGACCTCCTTCATAATTTTTCGAGAGTCATCCTATGTCGCTTCCAACGATGGACACGAGGATCCGGGCTACAAACCTCGCATCCACAAGTTGGTTCATGTTCCTTACGGACTCCTCCGCACGTATGAGGCCTATTTCTACTTATGACGAAGTAGTCTTCATGCTTGGGTGCGTGAACCCGTACAAAGAAGGGACAATCTGGTACTGCCGTGCACCTAACCTCGTCTGAGGAGGGCTCCGACCGGAGGCGAGTGTGCTCCCGCCTTGTCATGACGGCATAGTTGCTAAGAAAGTGAATTGCCTCCAGACTTGTTATGGAACCGTTGTCGGTTTGGACATCGTTAAGGAGTACCCCACGCGGATAAGTTCTTGTAATCCGTGAGGGTACAATCCAATCCGACCGATGGCCTGAAGTAATGTATAGCGGTGTTGGGTCATCATTGTCTGCCGCTTCTTCATCCCCGCTTCCGCCGTCTTCATCATCCATGCATTCCCCATCCACCTCCGCCGCCTCATCTTCTTCTTCACCTCCCCCCGATGCCCCCTCCTCTACAATTGCTGGTTCGGGTGGTGCATGTAATATGTCATGTTCTACTGCTCGGGAGGTAGAGGCCTCCTCTACGGGCTGGTGCCGTGGCAATATCTCCACATATACTCCTATCTCAAAATTCTCTTCACCCGCTTTGTGGACATACAAAGCCCACGCTTTCATTCCGTAGCGGGAAGGCGTGTACACAACCATCGGGCCGTTGGGGACAAACCGTGGGCGAACCCCATCGAAGCGAACTCTGTGCGTCTCAAGATTCACACGCAGTAGAGCGATGACATGTGATTTGAGCTGCCAGAGTTCGTTCGGGGTGGCTATTGTGCTATCTATGTGTAGACAGTTATCAATGCTCACCACTCTCCCGTGCAAGACTACGGGCCGTTCTCCGAAATAAATTTTAAACGGCATGTCCATCTGTAGCAAATATCGCACTATTAAAAGACATTTAGACAGGTATATATAGACAAACTTGAAAATTTTATTCCTAAATACATGTTATTCGGCGCGATTTCGGAATTTTAAACCGAAATTTGATTTTTTTGGCCGGATCTGACCGGGATTATATCAATAAGTTCTCAGGAAGTGATCTTCAATGATGATGTTTCGAAAAGGTTTATTTTTTGGACTTCTTGGCATTTCGGCAGAAACACTCTCCGAATTTGAAAAAATTGAGAATGCATTTTCATGCTATGAAAAATTTATGGGAGTATCATAAGATATGTAGGATAATACATAAAATTTATGAAAAATTTTAACATCATTTGTTATGTTTTAAAAATAAAAATCAGAAACAGAATAAAAATCAGTTCACGCCGGACCACTTGGAAGTGGTCCGGCGCAAAAGCCCGTTCACGCCGGACCACTTGGAAGTAGTCCGGCGTGAACGAGCTTTTGCGCCGGACTACTTCCAAGTGGTCCGGCGTGAACGGAAGTATGCGCGACCACTTCCAAGTGGTCCGCGTGAACCGATTTTTATTCTGCTTCGATTTTGATTTTTAAAACATAACAAATGATGTTAAAATTTTTCATAAATTTTATGTATTATCCTACATATCTTATGATACTCCCATAAATTTTTCATAGCATGAAAATGCTTTCAATTTTTCCAAATTGAACTGAAAACTTCGTTCAACGCAGACCGATTTTTAACATAAGACAAGTAGTCCCATGAAAACTTAGGTAAAAATGTAACATTTAAAACTTTGTTCTAAATGCAACTAGCATGATTTCAAGGTATGATTTTGAGTCATTTCCACTACACTTAGGATTAAATCAAGATCTCAATTATGGTGTAGCAATGAGTCCTCCTACCATTTGGGCATACTAGTTGTATGTGATACTAGTTGTACTAATATTCTACTTATCATAGTTGTATTATAACAATATCACAAGAATATTCCTAAATATTAAAAACTAACCTCGTGAAGTCAGAACTAAGATCGAAAACCTCTGCCAACTTGCAAAATCACCTTCCCGAACGTACTGTGAAATGGGAACCCAATTAGTTAATTCATAGAATGAAGATAGCTCGTAATAAATTCCTACAAAATATTAACACTGATAATTCTGCCATTACTTATGCTATGTTCTGTTATTTTATGTACGGGTAGTTATTCAAGCATGAAGATTTGTCCATAATACACTACACTGTCCATAATATACTATTACTCATGAAGATTTGTAACTAACCTTCTGAAAGTTGTACCAAAGATCAATAAAGCACGAGCAATGTACCAATAAATATTCCTAAAAAATACCGCAAAATACAAATCCCAAATGAAGTACTTGAAAATTTTTAGACTTTACGAAAATTTTAACAAACTAAACACCGATTTAACTAATCTCCGCCTTCGCGCTCGGTTCGCTTTGTTCTCTACTACTATCTTGTGAATGCATTGCCGCCTCTGCGTTCCTCCGATTTATATCGAGAAAAAGTGCTAATGAGGGACATCGACTGACTGCCTTTGCTTTCTCTTTGGACGCATGCATCCGTCGCCAAAATACCAATAATCATGAGCCACCGCCAACCAATCGAGGCTAGCCCCGTCTTTCACTAATTATACTTTTCACTAATCATTTTACTAATTGTACTTTTACCGATTATACTTTCTACTATTATTTTACTAATTATAATTTTTACTAATCAAGATGTACTTTGCACTAATCATCCGCATGCACTTTTGCCTAATCAAGCATGCATGCATGCATGGAATCTTGGCCTTCGAGACCAATCAAGATGCATGCATGTCACTTTGTGTCTAATCAGCAGGAATGCATGTGAATTTGTGCGAGCTTAACCGGATTTTGAAAAACTGGTATGGGGTTTCACCATACCCGTTTTTTAAATTCGGTATGGTGGTTTATACCCGAATTTCAAAATCGTATGGCTTAACCGGTTCTCGCGCCTCGGGTATGGTTAACGGATTTTCGATTCCGGTATGGTAGGGTTTTTCAGAATACGCAAACATGTTGTATCATTCTCTAATTTCCGACGAGATTTTGTCTCGTATTCAAAAATTTCCCAACGGCATAGCACACGTACAAAAAATAAGTTCATTGTACCTATTTTTAGTGGTAAATATGATCATGAAGGTTATCTTACTTGGGAATTAGCTGTAGAACAATCATTTGATAAACATAGAATTCCTGAGCTTGATAAGGTTAGGGTTGTTACTAGTGGATTTACTGATTTTGCTGCTCTTTGGTGGAATGATTATATGCGTAAAAATCAAGACATCCCTAGTACATGGATTAAATTGAGGAAAATTATGAGAGCTAGATGTTTTCCTTGATATGTTGCTCGCCAATTACAAAATGAATTGCAATGTCTAGAACAAGGCAGTAAAACTGTGAATGAGTACTACCAAGAATTTTTGAGTAGATCTTTGCGTTGTGGGTTAGAAGAGACTGAAAAAGACTCGGATGAACAACTTTTATTGTGGACTAGATTTTGATATTCAGATCATGATATCTTGTAAAGAATTCAATTCTATGTCATATTTGCTTAATCATTCATGTGAAACTGAAAGAAAAATACAGAGAAGACAATCAACCACAGTTCAAGTTCCTACAAAGTTAAATACTACTATTATAGGCACTGCACCAAACCTTAATGAGAGCATACACCGCGAGCATGCAAAAGAAATACTAGAAAATTCGAGTGAATTAGAGGATAGCACATGTGAGGATGATTCTACTAACGTAATCCAATCTACTTCTGTTACTTCTATTGTTAATGTTCAATCTGATATGCAGGTTACTTCTGAAGAAGGAGAGCTACAAGCTGAAAAACCTGCGATATCAAGTGAAAGTTTTGAGGTACCTACTTCTTCTGAGAAGGACGCTATTGACCATGGTACATATCTGATTTTACAGCAAGAAAGGGAGCAAATTTCTTGTCCAAGACCGAGGATGATTTTCCTTCAAGGAAGGGAGGAAGCATCTAAGAGTGCTAGTTTTCGTCATGCCTTTATATGCTATAAAGAAGTGTTGAGCTATATGGATGATTATCAGGTGAATCCTCTAAATGTCTTTCATGTGTTTAAAATATATAAAGAGGCAGAGCTACTATTTTATTTAGGGTTTGTTTGGTAGAGCTTCATCTCCACCAGATCCGTGGATCTGGTGGAGCTGGGTATTCCTAGCTCTACCAAATCCGTGGAGCTGGAGCTGTGAGTATATTAAGAGTGTTTAGATAGGTTATCTTTTTTACATTTTAGACCAAAAATATAAACTTAATTCACTTTAAGCCTACAAGTTTCAGATCTCAGGTGAAGCTAGGATCTGGAGCGCTACCAAACAGGCCCTTAATTAAATGCAGGACCTACATGAGAATGTTTTCTGTTGAGGATGAGTGTGAGTCGAGGACGACTCAAATTTAAGAAGGGGAGAATGATGAGGACATCATTACTACGGATACGATCACACCTAGTTGGACTAACTCTAAGACATCATCTATGGGCCAAGGAGAGAGATATCAAATCCATCATGTTCTGAAATCCAATTCGGCCTCCGGATACCAGCCTGAAGTAAAATGAGCATAACTTTTGTATACGGTGTCCGATTGGAGAGTTCTTGCACTTGATTGAAAACATACAATGAGACCTTTCCAATGGTTAGGTCCCAGCCCCATATTCATTCTAGATCAGTCGAAATCAACAAAAAAATCTACTATAACACCGTTTTGGGCTATTTCGGGTCTTGTAAGCGTGTGGGGGCTCAAGCCCAAGTTGTGTGCGCCCCCCTGCCTGCACACAACCCTAGGATGACCCTATCACGTCCCTCCCTCTTATATACTCAGTAGCCGACGCCTTAGACACTTGAGTTTTTGTTGAGTATAATTTTAGCTTAGGACCAAACTACATTATCCTCTAGACGTGTCGAACGACTGCCTATTGAGACAACTTCTGACGAATACTCATACCAGGGGTACCCCAACAGCCCAGGATGACGAACGGGCCACCCCAGGCCCAGCTCCGACCAAAGGACCTGCGGGGCCATGAGGAGCGCTCGTCCCTGACCCAGCAAGCTGCCTTAGCTCGCCCCCGACCTAGTCAGGCGTCCGACCCTCGTTGTGGGTCGGACTCCCCACGAGCTCCGACCAACCCAAGGCGACCCCCGCTGAAGGTCGAGCGCTAAGCCAATGCAGGCCATCGGCCACCAGCCCCACGGACATGACGGCTCGATATGACCATGCGAGGGCAGGTGGCTCCTTCCCAAGACAGCAAGAAAGTCACCAAAGTCGGACTCAGATCAAGACAAGACAGAATACGCTCTCCTCGAGGCACAGCCGAGGGCGAACAGCGCCCGCAAGTCGCCACCGGCCAGTTTGCAGAGGGCAAAGCGCCATTTCCCGGTGAAACGGCAAACCGCTCTGCTCAACAAGTCCACCAACCCAGCATGGGACGCGATGGACACGAACCAACCGCCAAGACTAAGGATCTGAGATCTAGCATAGGTCCCATCGTTCTCCTCTCTCCCAACTTCCCATGTAACCTGCCCCCTCCGACTGTATAAAGGGAGGTAGGGGTCTCTAGGAGAGGAGAGAGGCCTTCTTTGCTTTCCCCACTAAGTCTCGACGAACAGGCAGCACACGCTCCTGGCTCTCGCTTGTAAACATTGTGTAGCTGCCTGCATCCAAAGTAACACGACACCACATCACGAACTGGAGTAGGGACATTCGGCCCGAACCAGTATACTTCTTGGGCTTCTGAGTCTAACCATTCGAGGAGAGGGAACGCGCGCCCCCACCGACTTACAAATTTACTTGCCGGTGCTCGAAACGCCGACAGTTGGCGTGCCAGGTTGGGGTCTTCGCGCGTCTTCATCGACATCTCCGGATTCCCGCTTGTCTCCTTGATGGCGTTCTTCACCTGCGACGGCGTGCCTGCGTCGAGGAGCCAGATCCGCTTTGGCTCCCTCGACTTCATCGCCACTACGGGGGGTGAGCTCATGCTCATCCCCGCCACCTCTGGAGACCGGGCTCCCACTAAGAGCTTGGGCTCCGTCTCTGGCGACTTCGCCAACCTTCGGCTTGGGGTCCACTTACAGGCTCTGAGGCCGGAGCCAAACGAGCGTCTCGCCTCCTCTGGCCGCGGCGCACATAAGCCCGAGCAGATGACTGCGTCGCCTCCCGCGGGCTCACAATTCATGGCGACGATCGGCTATGCACCAACGTCTGTCCATGACCTGCTGGAGGATTCCTCCAGCTCCGACACGGAGCGCGCTACCCGCAGACGGCACTATCGCGAGTGCAACATGGCGGGCACGGTCGACCTGACCATAGCCCCCGCGGCTACGGGGGCTCCCATCCAGCGCACTAAGGCGCAGGAAGAGGAATATTAGTGCGAGCGCGCTGAGCGCGCCCAAGCCCGCCGCGCCGAACTCCAACAGCAGCGCGACGAGCTGGAGGCCCGAAGGGCCGAGCTCGACAAGCTCCAGGCCAACTTGGAGCGGGATCATCCCGAGCCCCCGCTCATACTCGGCGGCGCGCGCGGGCGCGCACGTCAGATACACCATCGACTGGCGGGGGAATCTGAGGGCCCTCAGTTCTTCCCCCACGCGAGTCAGAACGTGGCCGCAGCCGCAATGCTGCTCCGCGACCTTCCTGAGCCGGCCGACCCGGAGGCCAAGGCCACATACCAGAACCTCCGGGTGGTGGAGCGCCGATACATGCGACCTGTGGCTCGCTCATCACTCGGCGCCTCCTCGACGCCGGTCGCACTACCGCCGGAGCCGACTAGGCCTGCGCGGCCGGGCGGCGCAACACGACCCGAGCCTCGTGGCGCCCATGCGCGGCGCCTCGGCGACGACTACGACGTCCGCGCCACCCTCGAGGCGCGGTGAAAAGCGGTGGATTAGGCGGCCCAGTCGCGGGTTGTGGATAGTAGACGCTGCAATAACCGCAGCCCCAGTCCCGATGGCCCAGGACTACGGGCTTTCTATCAGGGGATCCGTCACGCGGATTTCCCTGCTAGGTTCCGGGCGCCAACCAACATCGCCAAGTACACCGGGGCAACGAACCCCGGCGTCTGGCTGGAAGATTACCGGCTAGCATGCCGGGCGGGGGGAGCTACGGATGATCTCTTCATCATCCAATACCTCCCCATCTATCTCGCGGACTCAGCTCGACCCTGGCTCGAGTACTTGTCCGCAAAGACCATCAAGAACTGGGCCGACCTGAAGAGCCTCTTCGTCGGCAACTTCCAGGGCACTTCCAAGTGCCCAGGAATTTCGACTCAAGAGCTGCAAGCGGCGAGCCGGGAAACTCTCCGGGATTACATCCGGCGCTTCTCCCGCCAATGCAACAAGCTCCTCGACATTTCCGACGCCGATGTCATGGGGGCGTTCAACTATGGCACCTCCTGCAAGACCT